>NW_006499827.1:42646-90425 GCF_000471905.2 Amborella trichopoda
ATATATATATATATATCACAAATACATTTTTTATTTTAAAATTTTTTATACATTTTTTAAAAATCCTCGAGTGGGACACTCAACTCGAGATAACTAGGGCTCGCTAGGGTTTTGAGCCTGAGTACTCGGCCCAGCTACTCGGCACTCGGGCCGAGTAGTCACCGAGTAACACTACTCAAACATTTGGAGAATACTCAATCCATTATAGTGATTCTTTCTTCTGTTGGGCTGGTAAATTGGACCTGGACTTGGGGTCATGATTCAAGAGGACACTATACCTTGTGTACATCATGATAATGCTACTCTATCTGTCAATGTTGTTGAACATCGTTTTCAATGGGTCCAAATTAGATGACTTGAGTTTTATTACATCTTCTAAAATTCATCTTCGATTAAATGAAAATAATTTATAAAATTTGTTACAGAATATAAGTGGGAGAATATAAAGGACATTGTAAAGGTTAATATCCTTTCTTCTTCATTTTTTTTATTTTTTACTTTTCACCATGGAGAGTATAAGTTTTTATTGTTAAATATATTTTTATATTTTTTTCAGTAGGATTGAAACTTAGAACGTAGTGTTACAATCCTTAATATTTTATCCCAAGCTCAAACATTTTGTATGGAATACCTACAACTAGAATTCAAACCTAGTTCTGTTGATACATGCGTGGCCACGGAGCCTCACACGTGCCACATATTTTGGTCATTTTGAATTTACAAGGCAAATGGATTCGGCCCAGGGGAGTCTACTTGACCCGTTCCCTAATCTCATGTACTGTTCAAGTATGCAAATTCATATGAGGACTTTTTTTCTTTTTGCCCACTCTCCGTCCACACGGTTCCCAAAGCAGAAAAAGGGTGGGTAACTGGTACTACAAGCCCTTTGTCCCACACATTTATCTAAAAACAAGTGTAGTTCACCGGTTCCACTGAATGCCCCTATCTCTCTCTAAAGATCGTGTGAGTGTGCAATTATGCTTCGTATGCTTCACCATAGAACCAATCGACCCAATTCCAGTTCTTTTCTAGTGCACTCGCTTTGTATCTCCGGAACACAAGGAAGGACGCGGTGGGAAGGAAGCAGTCCTACCCTTTGTCAGGCCGATAGAATCTAATCTTACAAGCTTGATTGTAAACTTAAGCATGAAAAACAATTTGGTCCACTGGGTTCATATTAGTAACAACACTATTATAAATGCAATATTGTCGTTATTATCATCGTCATATAAGTCTTATCCCAATTATTTGGACTCGGCATCATAATTGAGATGTTTGAGATGTTGTTAAGTATTAATAGTGCAAGATATGGTTTAAAATTCATTCCTAGTTCGTGATGAAATGTGACCGTTTGGATAATAAGTCCAAACGACGTGAGGGCCTATATTTAAAAAATATAACGGCCATATTTAAAGATGTGAGGGCCTATATTTTGGTTCAAAATCGAGTGAGGTCACGATTTTTTGAAAATTCATTTTGGTGGTGGATTGAGGATTCTGAACTTCTCATATCTGTCCTCTGGCCCTTGGAATCATGGATCTTAAGATAAATGAAATTTTGAGTATTAAAAAGGGTAAATTGTACAGTTTTATTTGACCGTAAATACATGATGGTCCAAAAATGTCATATTTGTGTGGAGGACTTTGTTCCCTTAATTTTTCATTGTTTTTCAAGTTCACCCCAGTTCGATATTTTAAACATCGGACCTCATATTAAGTTTTTTTTATGTTATGATATTTATAGGTTTATTCAATGTCGAACACATCGAACACCAATTTTGTAAGGCAGTCCAATGTTCCAAAATTGGACCGGCCCACACCTTTTAGTCATTCCCATGTCTGAACATCAAACTACTTTAAACCTTTAAAAAATGAGGTCTAACCGTCGTTTGATGTGAGAAACATCGGACTGGCTTTTCAAGAATATAGTATGTATCTTGTTGATGTACATGCATTAGTACTAGTACCACTTAAGACCAATTAAGAGTGTACAAGTATAGTACTTCGTATTATGGCTCTCTTAACATGCACGGACTAAGATTTCACTAATTAATGAGGTTCGATGTTTTTAACATGAGACCGCCCTTAAACCTCATTTTTTAAAGGCTTGAAGCGATTCGATATTTCAAACAACAAACCGACTAAAAAGTATTAGACGATCGATAAATGTACACTGCTGTTGGAGCTCCAAGCTCATCCGCTTGAGGCGAAACTGAATTTAAAAGAAGTTTAGGATGCCTTTTCAACCTAAAAAACCATGGGAAAAGATGCGCGTGGGATGCACCAAAACCTATTCCTGCCAAATATGGAAAAGAAAAACTCTATACGATGCCTTTACGTCACATCTCACCCTCCATTCCATTCTTAACCTATAATTAAAAAAATTAAAAAATTTAGTAAACTTTGTCTATATATGTTATTTTAAAGTATTTCAAAATGGATTATATAAAAATAACATTTACATTTGTTACAAGAAGGTCACAATTACTTACAACTATTCGATGAGAAATCTAATAGCTTGGGTGCATCACAAATTTCGAAAAATTTCTATCGAAGTTAGAGCTTGGTCAATTGAATAAATGCAACCATATAATTTCACATGCAATGGTCAAGATTAATTCTCACAACCTTGTACCGAAGATAAATAAACTCATTGTATACTTTTCCTTTTCAAGATACATCTACAAATCCATTATTTTGACTGGTCAATATGTAGAAAAGGAAAATCAGTTTGTTTGCCTAAGGACGAATGCTGCAATGGTCAGCCCTCCCCCATTTTGGAGCTTTAGGGGCATTTCACACTTTCTTACTGAAGAAGTTCATGAAAAAACTTAAAACAAAAAACTCAAATGCTTTTTTTGTTGAAATAGATAACTGTTGGACCTTCATTTCGTGGGCAGCTAGATCTAGCCCTATAGAGACCCAAAATCAATTTTTTTAAAAAGAAAAAAATTGTTTATCCCATTATAATGAAGCGATCATCAAAATGTATACTCAAATAATCCCCTAGGCCCTCAGTCCAATTCTTTTTTCTTTTTTTTGAAAATTTATCAAAATACACGTAAGAGATCAATTATTTAATATTTTACCCTCAGATTTGATTTCAGAATAGCTATCCAAATACACATGACCATGAGTTGGACTATTTGAAAAAGGGAAAATATGAAATTGTTGAAATGATAGGTTTGTTTTGATAAATTTCCTTTTCCATAAAAAATGGAAAGATTGTATTCTTCACATTTTCTCTCCTCAAAGGAAACAACGCTTACATTTTTTTTTATTTTTTCTTCACATCATCTTATTCACTGGACTTCTACGAAACATAGTCACATCTGTCCAAAGAACTGACCATGTGACTTTACTTGGTGGACAAAGATATGCATATCGATACTTCTAGAAGCGCATATGGCTTTTATATGGAGTGTCTACATTTAAGTTTTGGAATTTGGTGTTACTTTGTTTAGAGACATTGTTTTCGAATGAGTAATATTTTATTTTAAAAATTAATAAAAGTAGTTTTCAATAAAATCTATTTTTTTTTTTTTTTATTGAATGTGCGAGTGGTGTGCTAAAATGATTTTGGACGAAAACATTGACTCTATTATGTAGCCATGCAATAAGAGTATTATATTTTGAATTAATAATTAACTAATAGTTTTTTATTTTATCCCAAGTTGTTATGACAAAACCTTGCATTGAAGTATAAGAATTTTTTTATGAATAAAACTATGATTCACAAAATAACATTTTTTTTATTATTGATTTAATTTAATTTTTATGTGGTGTTTTACTATTCTTATGACATATAAATTGTTAGATATGTATATGCATATGTGAGCTATATTTAAATTTCAATATATATGTATATATTTGGAAGTGATTTCATTTCACCATTTCATTGTAATTTAAATTAAGGGAAAATATCTTGGTATATCTTATGTTTAAGTTTCTTTTCTCCATAGATGCAAGGTTTCAAAATCTATCTATTTTCATGGTAATTCTATCTATTATATCTTCTAACACCCTCGACCACCTCTGCCAATTTTTACCCATCTTTTTAGTTCAAATAAATTTAAAAAATACATCATTTTCTAAGCCCCCTCTCTCTTCACGTGTTTCTCTCTCCCCATGAATCTCCCAAACCCTTCTCTATATTTCTCCAACTCTTTCTCTCACACCGTCTCTATCCCAAATTTTGAGAGAGAGGGATTTGGGAGCTTCACATGAAAAGAGAGAGAGATATAGGGGTTTAGAAAAGATATCTTTTTAAAATTTGTTTATGTTAAATATATAGAATAAAAATGGGTAAAGTTACTTCAGGGGTTAAAAGATATAATAGATAGAATCTTATGCCACAAGATAGATTTTGAAACCTTTGGTGTATGGAGAAATGAAACCTAAAAATAGGATCTACAAATATATTTTCCCTTTAATTAAACCACATTTCTAGATAATCATGTTTGTGGCATTTTGTATGGTATCAAATTTTTCATACACCCTCTCTTCGCCCTAATAATCAATAAAAATAAATAAAATTCAATTTGCACCTTAAATATGATCAAAATCAATATTGTCAGATTCACTTCGGAGTCTTCTTTGATTTGATGAGAAAAATGAAGCAATTCGATGCTTCGACCGATTCGGGGCCATACTTTGAGCTTTTTTTTTAATAAAGTATAAATAAATTTGATATTTATATATAAAATATATACAAATAGTAGAAAAAATAAATTTTTTTGAAAAAAATACATTTATATAGTTACTTATTTCCGAAACAAACCCAATGAGATCCGAAGCATACCCGAAATAAATCTGAAGTGGTTCGAATTTGACCGAAGCAGTCTAAAGCGGTTTGAATCTGACTGAAGCGGCAGCACCATGCTTCGCTTCTATTCAGTTTATGCCTATAATCTAAAGGCTTCGGAAGAAGCGAAGTGAATTTGACAACATTGATCAAAATGAATCCCCATCCAACAATGAATCTAGACCAGCTATTTGTTGAATTTCAAGATTTAGCCTTTTACGAACTCAAAATCATTTTTTCCTTTTTTAAAATTGTTATCTAATGACACTAAAGTTATCTAAAAAAATTAGAAAAGAAAAAAAAATCCTTCTAAGGCATTGATATAGATCTAATCAAAATGAATCCCTATTCAACAATGAATTTAGACCTTCCATTTGGTGAATGTTAATATCTAAGCCTTTACAAACTCAAAATAAATTTTTTTTTTTTTTTTAACATTATTATCAAATGGTAATAAGGCCATCTAGAAAAAACTAGAAAGGGAAATAAATCCTTCTAAGTCGTTGACCTAAGTGACTCACCAAGATAGACGACAGATGTTAATTGGGCTAAAAGAGTACTTTCTAGGGTGTGTTTTCAATTTTTAATTTTTTTATTGTTCGATAGAATGAAAAGATTGTATGTTTAAAAATTAGAATCAAACAAATGACCCTAACATGATTTTTGAAGATTATTTTATTATATTGTATGGACATATCATTTTCGAATATCATTTTTTGGCTTCATATTTTTTACACTCATATTTATGTTACAAATAGACACATGTATATGTTTATATGGACAATAGATGTTCTTAAAGGCCCCCCAAATAAGGAAAACACAGGGCCGACAAATTCCAACAAAAATATCTCTCCCACTACATTTATAGTATCCAATTATCCATTAATTTATAAATTCCCGGTATACAAAGTAACCTTTTAAAAAAGTAACGATACACTGGGCCCTACCGATATGGGTATTTATACCCCACTACCAATGGAACCCACATCTCCTCTCGAATTCATCTACCCAGCATGCTCCGACCATGACTCTTTTGCAAACTTATATTAATCCTTCCCTCAACTTATTGAAAATCCATGTTTTTATTATATTACTTTAGAACCATCGCATGAAATTCCTCCTGTAAACAATCTCTTATAATTTGGAGTTTCGAGGGCATATAGCATACTTCTTTAGAAGTAGATTGATGAAAAACGTAGGTTGTTTAGGGTGAGGCTCTAAACAATCAAATTAAGACTCACCTTAAAAATTCACTAAAGGAAGTTGTTTCGATACCTAAAAATTCTCAAATTGTTCATCTCAACCTCAAGATGTTTAGTCATGAGAAAACATGGATTTCAAGTCTTGTAGATAGTCCATCTTGTAATGCATTTTCGGATGGTCAATTTTCAAGTTTTTTCAGTGTTCATAAATCTGTTCAATCTATACTATTTTTTAAGCTTTAAATTTTATAACTAGAGATAGAAATAGATTTTCAAGTCATCACAAAAATTTCCAGTATTGAAACAACTTTCAATACTATTTAAAGGTCTTCCTTGCTTTGATTATTTAGGGCCTCGGCCTTAGACACCCCAGTGTATAATTACTCCTTCAAGCAAGGTAGCCATTTAAGAGGATTAGTTCGACTTGAAATTTTGAGATCTTTGGAATCATCGGTGAGTATTTTCAGTAGAAAATTTGGTTTTCTAATTTTGAAACATGTAGATATAGACTCCAAGTTCAATTTTAATACATTTCATTTTTAGATAAGTATACATTCTATACGGTGCACTGTTTTTTTTTTTTTTGGCCCCTAAGTTGAGGACGTTACATTCCAAGAAACTGAATCCCTAGAAGTCTAATGTTGCTAGTGTTCCCTTGCTAAGGATTGTATTAATGTTCATATAACATATTTTTTTGGCTTATTAATAAAACGGATAGGGGCCCAATATTCCTACTCATCATCATCATCATTGTCAAAGTCATTTTCCAATTATTTGAGGTTGGCTATACGAATCTCGGTCTGTCATTTTGCTCTATTAAGGGTCATATCAATAGGAAGTTAAAAGTCATTATATTTTTTCTCATTACTTCCAACCATATTATTTTGAGCCTATCACTCGCCTTTTTCCAGCCTTCTACTTGAATTAATTTGCACATCTTAATAGGTGTTGTAACTCCCCATATATTTTCTCACTACTTACAACCATGTCATTTTGGGCCTACCCCTTTCTTTTTTTAAACTTTCTACTTCAACTAACTTGCACATTTTAATAGGTGTTGTATTGGGGTCTACACTACACATTGCCGGCCCACCTAAATCTACCATCTTTCATCTTATCGCCTATTGATCTCACACTTAAATTTTTTGAAATGCATTCATTTCGAATTCTATCACTTCTTATCTTGCCATTTATCCATCTCAACATCCTCATCTCTATTGATTCACCCAAAATAAGCTCCAAAAAATACTTTGGGACAGGGTTCTACTTGAGGGAGTAGTGAATAAAGCACATGCTTCCACAAGAACATGCAATCTTTTGGCTCTAGTTTTATATACAGCTTGGAGAGAGAAATATTGAGAGAGAGAGAGAGAGAGCATGTGGACTTGGAAAAAGCCATGAAAACCTTGTGATGGTCATGGGTTCAATCGCCATCTCATTTAGAAAGAGAAAGAGAGAGAGAGTAAAAAAATGTAGTAGGAAAGAGCCAAGACTGGTCTAGGCCATGGGTTCATTCGACATCTATTTTCTCCTTTCCTAAGACCATTGGGTTTGAACACCCCCGCCCTTTTACTAAAGACAAGGGCGTGTGTGTTGCCTTGCCGTGGGGTGGATCCATCTTGTCCCCTTCCTCTCCTCTGCGCGTTAAATATTCCCAATAATGGTGCTATTAGTTATAACAATGCCCCTACTACTCCATGATATTACTACAACTACCCCCAAAATATAGTGATTAGCTATTTATCATGTTGTCTTCAATTCCATAAGCCCATATTTAGGAGTGGCAACGGGTCGGGTTGGGTTGGACCCAAACCTCAAATCGAGATTAAGACCTGAATAGTATTGGAGTCCAAAATTTAGACCTAGATCCGACCCGACGGTTTTAATTTGGATCCATACCCAGACCCGGATCAGGTATATCCCTTGGGTATCGGGGCAGGTCGGCATCCATTGCCGCCTCTAGCCCCTATTGTCTTTTGAATGCACTCACATACTTTGTAGATGGTGGCGGCATTTGATTTTTCTCCATAAAACTAGTGTTGGCAAATCGGAAAACCTAAATTCTTACTTGATGTGATGAGAACACCCAACAACAGTGATTTCAACATCAAAACAAAATACCAAAGAATAATAATGTGTACAATATATTTGAAATATATATATAAATATAAAAAATAAGTAAAATGAGAAATTACCAAACTACAACACATGTAAAAGGAGAAGGGACACACATTTACGTAGTTCACCCACGATGGGTTATGTCCACGGGCAAGGGGCAATGATGCAATTCACTATCAAATGAAGAAATTTACAAGTTTAAGGTTTTGTAGAGATACCTCTTACAATGATAAAGAAAGCTCAAATAGAAATTTCCTATCACATTACCATCATCAATCGACTCATCTCTTCGTCACCGTCGACTAATACCATCATCATGAAGAATTGCGGACAAAAACATGCCCAATAGTGCTAGGGTTTGTTGCAAAAACTTCAATTTCAATCACCATACTTCTCTATACTTTTCTTTATATTTTCTCCCTCCAAAAATACCTTTTATGAGCCTCCATAAAACATTTATTTTCTCTGACAAAAATATCCCTCAGCAAAAGGAGAATACTATATGGGGATGATCTTTACATCACATATCAACAACTAGCATGATTAGTTACTAAAATAATAGTCACACTTAGATATCATAAGAAAATGCAGTTTTGACACTAGAATAGCTTGCATAAGGATCATATCGATATCAACAATTCAATTTTAAAAACTATAGGTTCCAAACACTATAAATGACTCGAGTTGTAACACACTTTTAAGATCGTCCATTTCAAGTGTTCACAATTCTACCAGATCTGCTAACTTTTTGAGAGCTTTAAATTTCACAATTAGAAGAATAAACCAATTTGCAATCTGTTACAAGAGTTTCTGCCTGAAATACATTTTCGAATGTATTACGACTTTACCTAATATCCTAAAGATAAAACCCTACATAAAAAGCATCCATGAAAATGGTACTAGCAATAGTTTGCATTTCCCTTGATAAAAGAAATAACCAATGCATATTTTATTTTGGGAGAAGAAATCACAGAGAAAAAAGACCGAGTCAAAAAGTATGTTGGTCTTTCAACCAGCTAATGACGTTGATGTAAAGTTGGGTGTGTACTTTTGAGTTGCAATTTGAAAATGACGCTACTAGTGGGCTGCTTGTGTGATGCCAATTTTTATAAATTCCACATGCATTCAGGCTTTTTAGTAAGGGCCACTATAGGGACCATGGTTAGCTAATGAATGAAGGGAAATTTATGAAAAAAGAATGGTTTTTTGGAATTCAAAGATATATACATTTCAAATTTTACAGTCAACTCCCACTTTTTAAAGACATATAGTACATTTTAATTTATCTTTATTATTACTATTATTATTATTATTATTATTATTATTATTATTATTATTATTATTATTATTATTATTATTGGATTGAGCTCGAATTTGAAATGTCCAAACCTCTCACCATCACATATTTATAAAAAAATATTTTGAAAATAAATGACCATAATATTTAAAGGTATTGTAATAATTATATTTATTTTAAATTATTTTTTAACATTTTATACGTATTTGATGGTGAGAATTAAAGACATACCAAATGTTGGAAATGTGACCTATCATGCCCTTTTTTCTTGGGAATTTATTTTAAAATAATAGTAAAAAAGCCATATTGAAGTATATGTGAAATCCTATGTAGTTAACTTGAGCCAATGCCATATACTTGGATCCATTTATAGGATGTTGCAATAGAGGGAAAACCCGATGTCACTGGAGGGAAAACCTAATGATGTGTTTGGGTTCTATGTAAGAATTGTTTTTTCATATTATAGACATATAAAGTCTATTTAATTTCTAAATATCTTTTATCAAATTGTAGGAATGCTAGAATGACATCCTATTATGTGAGTTATTAGTGGACTAATGATATGTTTAGCTTAGCTCATTACATAATAGTAACAATTTTATGACAACTTGTTAATCCTAATTAGCTGCACTTAAAGGGAACTATGACAGGAGTTATACTTGGATCTCAACTCTAATAAACCATGAATGAGAGAGTTACAAACTAAATGTGTTCTCTATAAAAATAGGTTATCCCCTCAAGAAATAAAATAGAGAAAAAAAAAAAAGGGATAGAGAAAGATAGAAACAAGGTAAATGAGATTTTACCAAATAGGACTCTCAAGATTGCCTGTCACTGAATGGTTTGGTCTATAAATTTGATATGGAATCTTTAGTCGCTTGCATGATTTAAAGACAGATTCGAGCAAGTTGTATATTGATTTGTTTATTTAATATTTATTGATATTATTTATGGTGTATTTTTTTTATTGGGCCTAACAGTTTGAGCTCAATCCGATATATATGAAAAAAGATAAAATGAAAATACACTATATACTCTAAAAATGTAGGTCTTGATTGTTAAATACTCAATATTTAGAAGTTATAACTGTATTCAATTTTATAAACTTTTAATTAATTAATATTAACTTTTTATTTTACAATATATTTGTAGTTACAAGTATTGCTTCTTTTTTTTTTGAAAAAAGTATGTAGTAGCTATTTCATTAAGTTAATGAAAAGATTACAAGATTGCAAAAAAAACAATGGAAAAGAAGAAGAAGGGAAAGGTAGGGCTAACGCAACCATGATCTAAGCAGTAGCCGCTCTAGCAAGGCAATCTACAGGAATATTGAAGCCTCTTTTAACATGAACAAAAGAGATCTCACGTGTCCTCAAAGCCAAAATAATAGCATTCATAACTCCCGTAAAATGCTACGGCATAAGGTCCGGCTGAGTGCACGATTTAATAACATTCGCAGAATCTCCTTCAATAATCACATGAACTTGGGTCAGGCGCTCCACTCCCATTTTAAGTGCCCAAAGCTCCACCTCATTAATTTCACAAGAATGCATTCTGCCTTAGTAGGACCATATAGTTCCCGAGCTATCACACAAAAGTCCACCATATATGCTAACATTACTACGAACACTTCCGTCGAAGTTAAGCTTAAACCAGCCCACGGTCCTCGGGGAAAGAAAGGACCGGGAACACCGCGAAAGCCCATGTGAATGAAATATGAAGGAACACATGGGGAGTATGTAAACTCTTAAATTTGACTAAATAGGTTTCTTAGAGGGACAAACACTAGAATCGACAATTAGATGATGTTTTGTACCTTAGAGTTGGGGTGGCAATGGATCCCGACCCGACCCGGGACCAGAGGGGTAGACCCGATATGGGTTTGGGTAGGGGGTTCAAAACTTGGACCCGACGAATTGGATCCGGGTCCGGGTCTAAGAACACTATTTGTGTCTGGGTCTGAATCCGGTAATATTTTTTGGGTCCCAATATATAAAATAAATTTAAATACATAGCTATTTTTACGTTTTGGGTTGGGTCCAGATTTAGGTCCCATATCATTTTTTCGAGTCCGGGTCTGGGTCTGGGTCTGCTCGGACCCGATCAGTTGCCACCACTACCTCATAGGAGAAAATAATGTAGGTTGCATAGTATAAGCAAGCTTTGCATTTTAGCGAGGAGTTAGATCAAAATGACGGATAATTCACTAATTTTTTATTTTCTTCTCTTATTTTGGTAAAAACTTTAGAAAGGTGCCACCGTAAAAATAGATTAGTTAACAAATAGTTTGGAATCTAATGAATCTGAATTAAATCAAGGCTTGAGGATTTGACAAGGGTCAAACCTAATTCTTTTGGGTTAAATTTGCATTGGGACCCAGATCTAGTGGTGGCCCCTGGTTTGTACAAGGTTTCTAGTTTTGAAGGTTTTCCCTAGAACAAAAAGAGACCCAAGATTACAAGAAAAGACTATACACAAGGCCCTAATCATATAGACAAAATTATTTACGAAAAAATACACACTATTTTTTAAACGGTGTGGTTTGTATAAGATTGCGAACTTAAACAATTAAATTATGGTGTTTGGTGTTAAAAATTCTAAAGATGATGTGCGAATCTAATTTTACCTTTAATTATAAAATTTTAAATTAAAAAAATAGTTTAAATCAAACAAATATATGAGCGCATAAAACTCTTGAAAATGGACGGTCTATATTATTTGTTGCAAGATATACTATTTTTACGACTCGAAAACTTTTTTTTTTTCCATATCTAGACACCTCGATGTCGAGATGATCAATTATATGTTTTCTCAACATGAAAACAAGTTTTTTTTTGAAGGATTATAGAGATACGCCTCAATTCAACATTTTAAAGTGTCAACCTTGTATAAAACTTTTTCCTTTTTTCAAACAAGAAAAAACAAATAGGCAAATTCCCTAGTTGAAGAAAGGTGTTAGCGATTATTTTTAACCTCATGCTAGTGCAAAATGCCTTGAATCTATCAAAGAAGTCGTACTCTTTTCACTGTAATTTAGAAATTGCATATCCAATTTGAGAATCTCCCGAGTCGGACTGCATCAGGTGAGTGCAGATACTAGCCAGAAAACCCATGAATGGGCTGGCCATATCTCCCTATTTTCCAATATTTTTCTTAAATTTCCTCTGTGAAATATAGCCCAGTCTGAAATATAGCCCAGTTTGTTCCGGACCAAACGAATCGGGATCGGAGTTTGAACTCGAATAAAAATTTTCAATCATTGCTTTTCCAAATCCAAAAATTTCTTACTCATTGCCGTGGCGTACCCAACTTCTTAAAGATCACTCCATGAGTTCATGTACCATAAAAAAGTGCAAAAGAAAAAGGCAAAAGAAGGTATGGCACCATAAAATTTGAAATTTTGTTGGTCCCTTTCCTGCGAACGGGTACAATGGTAATATCCCAACGTTTCTAATGGCACTTATGGTAGCTAATTATAGAGGGTAATAACTAAGGGTGCCGTTTTTATAGAGTCGAGGTTCTAAACAATCAAAGTAAAGCACATTTTCAAATAGTATCAGAGAAATATAGTTTCAACATCGGAAATCTTTGTGATAGCTTCACAATATATTTTTATCTTTAATTATAAAATTTAAATCTTCAAAAATAGTGTATATTGAGCAGATCTATGAAAAATTGAAAATCTTGAAAATTGATGTCCAAAAATACGTTACAAGATGCACTATTTCCAAAACTTGAGATCCAAATTTTTCTCATGTACATGCATCTTGATGTCGAGATGATCAATTTGAGGATATTTGGACATCAAAACAATCTCTTCTATTGAAATTTAAGGGTGGGCTCTAATTTGATTGTTTAGAGCCTCGGCTCTATATAAACTTTTTCCTATAACAAATGAAAAAGTATATATAGAGCCGAGGCTCTAAACAATCAAATTAAAGCCCACCTCAAAATTTCTACTCGAAGAGGTTGTTTTTATGCCCGTGAAAGGGTCGTAAGCTGGTACTGATCTGCTTAAGAAGCGTCTCGGGAGGGGTGGTTTAGAAACGGTCATATCCTTTGGCTTATGCACAAGGTGGCCGCTCTCAGAACTCAAACTTGCGCTTTGTACTAGCCCCTTTAGGTTGTTTTGATGCCCAAATATTCTCAAGGTGATCATCTTGACATCAAGATGCATATGGACATGAGAAAAAAAATAGATTTTCAAGTTTGGAAAATAATGAATCTTTTTTTGGGTAATTAAATAGGGAAAATCCTGATATTAGCCCACTAGGTCATATGAACATATGAGCCCAACGGCTCAGATTCAATCTAGGCCGATCTGACAGTCACGACCTCATTTCGTGTTTTAATTTTAATTTTCTTTATAAGAATCCAAATAACCTGAAATTTTAGGCGTCCATTCTTCTCACCAAGGTGCACCTAATAAAAATATTTTAAAAATAATTCACAAAAACTAAATTGATCAAAATACTCTCAAAACGTTTCAGAGGTATTTTGGTCAATTTAGTTTTTACAAAAAAAAAATTGATATTTTTATTAGATTCTCTTATTTTTGAAGAATGCATACCTAAAATTTCAAATTATTTGGATTTGTAGAAAAAATTAAAATTAAAATCAAAATACAAAATGAAGTCGTGACCGTCAGATCGGCCCAGATTCAATCTGGGCCGTTGGGCTCATATGAACACATATGTTCGTATGAGCTAGTGGGCTAATATCAACATTTTCCATTAAATAGTAGATCTTGTAATGCATATTTGGACTGCCAATTTTTAAGATTTTTGAATTTTTATAGATTTGTTCGATCTACACTATTTTTAAAACTTTAAATTTTATAATAAAAAATAAAAATATATTTTAAGACTATCATAAAGATTTCCAATATTGAAACCATATTTCTATGTGCACTTTACTTTTGATTGTTTAGAGCCTCGGTTCTCCACCCTTAACTTAGCATGGAGGGGTATTAAGATAATCTCGTTACAGTTTGAAATGCAAAAGGCTAATACGTTTGGCGCCGAGAACGCATCAAAGAGTTATATTTATTATTTTATTTGCATGCCAAAATCTTACTCGTAAGTAAAAGTTCTCAAAACCCTCTACTTTTCCATCATTTGCTAGTAAAGCTCCTGGATCCTCTGGGCCTCTTTTAGAAGCATAGAAATGCCATCACATTGCCTATAAATATCCAAAACGGCCCTGCATTCTATTGAACTTTTTTATGTTACATCTCTCACCATTGATGCGGGGAGAGGTACATGGTGTGGTCCAAATGACCATAGAAAAGCTATGGTCAAGTCATAGTCCAGGTAATGGATGGACAGTTACCTATATTGATAGGTATGGTGTGGTCCAAATGACTATAGAAAAGCTATGGTCAGGTCAAAGTCCAGATAATGGATAGACAATTATCTATTTTGACACGTATAGTTATGAGGCCTCATGTAGTCTTGCCTACAACCGTGGGCTTGGAGGAATCCCATGTTTCATTATAATTAAAGTCATTTTCTCCAATGTTGAAGTTGGATAAATATCCTCGAGATCAGATAAAGACTTTTCCTCATACACCCATTGGAGAAATATGAGATCAGAAGACTTTTTCTCATACACCCATTAGAGAAATATGAATGTTGGCTCATATTCTCCCTATAAATATGGGAAGCAAAGAGATACAGAAAAAATACGACAAATTATAGAGCTTCTAGAAAGTGACCCTTCTCTTTGTTAAGTAGTTCTTAACTAAAATCTGGGCTCTGCTCATCCGCGCTCCATCAATTATTTTTTTACTAACATTGTATTAGAGAGATCCATGTTCCATCTTCCCTTTTGCTTTGAATTATTCCCTTTTAATGGTGGAGCTTCTAGGATTTTTTATCTCTTCATCGAGTTTGTCATGATCTACACATGATATTTTCTTCTCCAATACACATGTATTGTTGGCTGCCATCCATTATAGTGATTCAGATTTTTTTTTTTTTATAAACAAGTAAGGGGATTTTTTTGCCCCCTTCTGCACTCTAATATGCAATTGGCCTTACTGGTTCGCTATTCTTATTTGATGTGGAAGGATCACTAAATTTCTTTTTAACTTTTGATTGCCTTTTGCTTTTAACTCTCAAAAGGTTGCACCGTATAATTCGTTTTCTCTATTTAAAGTTAATGTTTATCTTGTTAAAGCCACAAAGCAAGTCTCTGTAATTCAGTTAATGTTTATCTTGTTAAAGCCACAAAGCAAGTCTCTGTAATTCAGTTAATGTTTATCTTGTTAAAGCCACAAAGCAAGTCTCTGTAAATCTTGTCACTTTTATCTATATCATTAAACCCATCAAGGGTTCCCAAAGAATAGGTATAATCCTCTCTGTGAGGGTTTATCACATTACTGATTCGTATAATTGGCATTTTTTATCAAGGGTTTTCTCTCTCTAAAACAAGTATTGGCATCAAAAGAAATCCAACACTTTGCTGATTACGAATAAGAGAAAAGGATCAAAGTCCTTCTCTCTATCACACTAATCTTTCTCACTGGAACCCACAAATAAGAAGTTACCAAGAATTTTTGCTTTGGGGGTAATTTTTATTTTATTTTTCCTATCTTCAGCGTATTTAGCGACGCTATAGTGGTTTCTTATTTTAACATGCTATTATTATTTTTTACCACTATAATTTTGAGAGCAGACACTTTAACTTGCTTCTTTTTTTTCTTTACTTTTTTTTTCTGCCTAATTTACTTGGAAGGCCAATTTCAATTGGATTATTCGTTCCTTTTAAATATAAAGGCTTACACGCCCTTTACCATTGGAATATATTTGTTTGGTACCACTACCGATTTTGGTCATACATACTTGATATTGCTCATGCACCCCAAATATAATAAAGTAAAGGGGAATTTATATTATCCAGCAGTAGTTGGTTTATCACCAACTAAATCATATATGCATTAAAATATGATCCACCAGTATTTGGTGATAAACTAATTGAAGAAGAAAAAATAAAACTATATATGTACTAAAAGATTATCCACCAGTAGTTGGTGATAAACAATTGAAGAAGAAATAAAAAGTTAGAAATTTTTTTAGAAAATGACCCCATAGCAAAAACATCTATGTTGACTTTTATGCAATATGAGCTTATTAAGGTTTTCGAATATCATGAAACACTTAAAAAAATGTTGGAGGCAATAAAAACAAAATATGACTCAACCTCTAAAACACTCCTCCAATTGCTATTAAAGCAATACAACTCATTTAAGTTGTATGTAAGGGCAATCGACATTGTATTAACTAATGTATATTTTGTCATTTGTATGAGGCGAAATATTGTATCTGTTTCCTTGCTCATTCTAAAGGGCTTTGAAGTCCGCTTCCAAATATTGAAAGATATCAATTGGAAAGCGTGGACAAATTTATACTTGGGGACACTTGGTTGATGGCTACAAGTTGTTCATTCTTTATATAAATGAGAAAGATAATAATAAAATTTCAACTTATTCTGGTTATGTTGATTCTGTAATGGTTGTTGATGCATATACTTGGCATCTTATGCTTGGCCACATAAGAAAAGGTAAAATAAATAGGTTAATAAATAAATATCTTATTCCAAATCTAAATAATATGGAATTTTCAACTTGTCAGCACTGCGAGTCAGTAAAAATAACTAGAAAATCATTTAATGAAAAGGAGAGAGCTAATGAGTTATTGAATGTGATCTACGAAGACATTTGTGGCCCCTCAATGTTAAAAGCTAAAACTCATAGAGGGATGTCATACTTCATCACTTTTATTGATGATTTTTATAGATTTGGATATGTTTATCTAATCCACCATAAATCAGAAGCTTTAGAAAAAAATTAAAATATATAAAAGAGAATTAGAAAACCAATTGGGTAGGAACATCAAAGTTCTTATGAATTGATAGGAGAGGTGAATACACATCCGAAGCTTTCAATACTTATTATAAAAAATATGGTATTAAAAGACATACTACTATGCCTTATACGCCACAGCAAAATGAAATAGCTGAAAGACGAAATAGAACCATCTTAGAAATGACTAGATCCATGATGACTTATATTAATCTACCCCAATACTTTTTGGGGAGAAGCATTAAGCACATCCATGTATATTATTTATAGGGTTCCAACTAAAGCAATAGATTATACCTTTATGAAATGTGGATAAGTAGAAAACCTGATCTAACCAACTTAAATAAGTGGGGGTCGACTGCGCATGTCCTATTTTCATATCAACATAAAAATAAGTTAGAAAACAAAATTTTATTTTGTAATTTTATAAGATACCCCAAATGTTTAAAGGGATATCGATTTTATCATAAAGATAATGGACTCATTGAAAGTAGAGATGTTGAGTTTCAATAAGATTTTATTGAAAAAAACCTACTTGTATTGGATAATGATAATCCACTTAAGATCATAGATGACTTAGAACAACTACCTACAGTGGATATGGATAACTCTGTTCAATATGATGATGTTGAAGTACCCACACACCTAATGTTAAGTGGTCAAAAGAGGTCTAGAGCTCATCCATCATACCTTGATAATTTCTATGTCTATATGAGTGAAGAGATATACAACCTTATTGACCTAGATAAATGAAATCATAAAAAACCCAAGAATGACTTAATGCCATGAGAGAAGAATTAGATTCTATTAGGAAAAATAAAGTTTGGGATTTATGTAATTTACCATCAAATAGGAAACCTATAGGTTCTAAATGGGTACTAGAAAGAAGTTAAAAGCTAATGGATCAATTGATAAATTTAAAGCTAACCAAAGGGTTTTACTCAAAGAAATGGAGTCGACTATGTTGATATTTATCCACCAGTTACAATGTTTATATCCATTAGAATAATGTTGGCAATCGTTGTATGTTATAACCTATAACTTTACTAAATGGATGTAAAGACTGCATTCTTGAATGCTGAACTAAAAGAAACTATCTATATGAAGCAACCTAAAGACTTCATAATTAAAAGCAAAGAAAATAATATATAAATTAAATAAGACTTTATATGGTTTAAAACAATCTTCAAGACAAATGGTACTTAACATCTTCATGATGCCATCATACATATGGGATATGAAGTAAATAGATGGGGTCAATACGCATATGTATTGAAGAGTGAGAGTAAATTCACAATACTCTCATTATATGTAGATAATATCCTAATAGTTGAAAACGACTTATAAATGATTGATAAGACTAAGTCATGATTTTTTTCTCGGTTTAAGAAGAAAGATATGAGAAAAACATCTTATGTCCTAAGCATAAAAATAACTAGAGATAGAAAATAAAAAATGTTGTATTTGAGCCAAGAGAGATATCTGGACTCTGTTATCAAAAGATTTCAAATAGAAAATTGTAAACCATTGTCTACTCCTGTTGAAAAGTGAGCAAAGTTGTCTAAAAAAGATTGTCCAGTAGAAGGACAAGAAAAATCCTAATGTTCCGTATGCACAAGCTATCAGTAAGATGTACAAGACCAGATTTGAGCTATGCTATAGGACTTGTTAGTAGGTATCAAAGTATTCCAGGCATAGCTCATTGGAAAGCAATAAAAAGAATTTTAAGGTACATTAAAGAAACAAAACATCTAATTTATGTTTTCAAATAGATAAGCTTGAAATTATAGGATATTTATATGCATATTTTGTTGGGAATAAGGACGATAGTAAGTATACCTCAGGGCATTTTTTTCTCTTTAGAGGGGCAATTTCTTGGTCTAGCAAGAAATAAGGATGTGTAGCTAGATACACACATGATGCATAATACATTGCATGTACTTTCGCCGTCTGGATAAAGGCTTCATAGATGACTTGAAGCAACAAATAATCAACAGACCAATCCAAATGGTTTGTAATAATTAAGCTACAATTAAATTAATTCAAAGTTGAGCAAATAGCTCTAAAGGAAGACATATAGATGTCCAATATCACTACATTCAGGATGTAGTTGAGAAAAGTGACGTAACTGTTAGTTACTTGTCCTCGTTATATATGATTGTTGATCCATTAACAAAATGTCTAAGTGTTGAACTACCGTCTAAGCACATTAGCTTAATGAGACTTAAAGATATTTAAGTTAGTCAGTTTTTCATGAGTGACAAATCCGCTTTATTGTGGAAATCCTCATGATGGACATTTGTTGTGAGAGGCATATCCTCGAAAACGTGAGAAAAACCTCATGACCAGATACTTTCTTAAAAGTCATACTCAAAAGTGGGAGTATGCATGTGATTTATTATTATGCTGGGTCGTCATAGCCAAATGAGAGATGTTGACATATATGGCCATGATGTCTCATGTGGTATTGCCTACAATTGTGGGCTTAGAGGAATCCCATATTTCATTATAATTATCCATTTATAAAAGTGTAAATAATAATTTATATTATAAGGCCATTTTATTCAATGTTTATATGGATGAGTATCCCTGAGATCAGGGATGACTTTTTCTCAAAGGCTCATTGGAGAAAGATGAACATTGGCCCATCTTCTACCTATAAATATAGGAAGCCAGAGAGAAGGAGATACAGAAAAAACACGGTAAATTATAGAGCCTCTAGAAAGTGACCATTCTCTCTATTGGGTAGTTCCTAACTAAAATCTGGGCCCTGCAATCACCAGCCTCACAACATCCCCCTCTCTGATCTCGGTTTTGGTCTCATCCGCGCTCATCAATTTTTTTTACCAACAATTGATTGCATTATGTTCATGTTTTGTGTATCCCACTCTCTCAATTGACTGGACTACGATAGACACTAACGATCGCCGACTTTCAAACATGATAAATATTTTCAGTCATAAAAAATTGGCCTTAGTGTGAAGATGGTGATTTTCAGGCATGTCTACAATGACCGACTCTGAGGTATATGCGCTGGAAAAAGAGGCAGATCAAAGGAAATGCTCATTGAATGATTTTTTGAAGACTATTGAATTGGTATATAGATTCATTTTTTAGTAGATGTATTCAACTTTGTGCATACTTTTGACATGATTAATGAAATCGTGTTATTTTTATTTTTTTTAAAAACCCCATTCGAAAACAAAAGTAGCTACTAATTATCCACCACCTATATTCATCAGGGGTCAGTGAACATGGTTTTCACTTTCAAGTTTGGCCTTTCCATTAGCAGAATGGCTAGTGTTTATTGTCTAATAATAAATATAGACAGCGGACGTGTTGATCTATATAACTCCATATCATAATCTCAATGCATTATAACTATATATAATACGGTCATTGATTTGGTAAATATATGGTCCCTAAGTGTTTTTTTAGAAAAAAAAAAAAAATTTTATATCACAGTGTCAATCGATCCTTAAGTAGTTGGAAAAAAGACATGATGGCGATGATTATATCACATCACCGGGTTTCCGAGTATCACAGCCACCAATTTGGATTTGAGCAAACATTGCGGCGTGTCGCTCCATTGCAACAGTGTCACCCCTCGGACACAAGGTATGTTTGTGAACTTTTGGTATGTGAGTTGCTGTATATTCCAAGGATAGTGCTAGTGACTGACACGAATATGCGTGTCAGAGCAGGGACCTTGTATTTGGAGCACATCATGTGGAGGCGTAGGAGGTGGGATTTAAATCGACTTGTAAGCTTTCATAGTAATATTTTAACAAAAAAAAATATTAAAAATTAAGATGCGCTTTCAAAATTGAATATAAGTATAAAATATTAAAAAATTATTTAAATTTCAAAAAATATAAGAGACACTAATATAAGAGACACTAATATAAGTTTCCCTTCAAATTACCCAGAAAGCCAAATAAGCCTATTTGAAATTCTCCCATAGTATCCGTGTTTCAAAACTTAGCGATTCCGATATGAACAGTCGATTCAGATGGGAATCAGTCGGGACCGAACCAATTCCAAGATGGTATGGTTCCCAACCCGGTTTTATTAGGTCTCTTTTTAATCCACATCTTATAAACCTATTTTAATTTTTATATATTTTTATCGATTTAGATCCAATTTGGATCATCGATCCAACGATCCGACACGAATCCATGATGAACAAATTGTCCTAGCAATCCAGGTTTTAGTACACTGCATAGAATACAAACACAAACAAAAGATAAGAAGTTTAATACCTAATTACCCAAAGCTGTAAAATTTAAGACCTAGATTTATATTTTGTCGAAAAGGATACAAGACACTTTAGGCACGACCAAAAATACAATGGCATTTTTGAAATTCCATTGAGAAACAAGACGTCTTTCATAAGTTGGCCTTAAAAAAGAGCGGGCCAAGGGAGCAACTGCCGCTCGTTTCCCCCATCCCCCGTGAAGTGCAGATGCCCCGTGGGTCCCACCTGCCTAACAAAGTCCGGCGGCAAGTCTCGTACGTGCTCCCGTTCAAAGACCATTCCGCTCTCTCTCTTTCCACTCTTTGTCTCTCTACTACTACTCCCTCTCTCTCTACACCATTTGAACCAGAAGCGTCAGCCCCTTCTTTATTCTCTTTCTCTCTCTAGTTTGCCTGCAAGCGAACATTTTCCGAACTTTCACGCTAGTACTCTGGCTCTATCAGCTTTAGTTCTCTTGAAATGATCGAGAAAACTAGGGTTTGTGGAGTATTATTTTCTCTGGTAATGGCCTGAGTGTGTCTCTGGTTCCAGTATGGCTTCTAGTGCTTTAAGAAACGGCACCTCTAAAGCGCCCTTGAAAGTTGAACGGCCTTTATCGGTGAATTCGGCAATAAAGACTTCGAATCGACAAAAAGCTTCTCAGCCATCGCCTTCTGGCACAAGAAGAACCATTTCAGGTTCGCTTGCTGGTCCTGGGAACAAGGATGACGGTGCAGGTTGGTTTTGCTTTGTTTTAAAACTGCACTTTCTCTTGTTTGGATTCTCTCTCTCTTATCTGCTATAATATAAAGCAAATGAGATCTGGCTTCCTTCCGCTAATCTTAGTGGCCTAGGGGCTTGATAGGGAGGTTTTGATATCCACTCTGCGTTTCCAAGTTTCGTTTGTGAAATGCTTGATTATGGTATAATGTGGCATACTGACTGAATGTATGGGGTTTTGATGATTTAGGAGTTCTGCTTAGTGGTCTGGTTTTAATTATTCATGTCATTTAGCAATTTCATAACTGAAGCAAGTGCTGTTTTCTGGATGATGGCGAAACATTGATCTCATTGTTTGGAATTATAAATACATTCTCTAATTGGAATAGTTCCTTTCTGGTTTCTGAATAACTCATGATTTGGCTCAGTCCAGTATCAGATCTCTTACTCAATTATGAATAAGGATCATACAGTGCATATTCACTTTGTTCTTCAAGGCATTCCTCTAATCCCAAATTTCAGTCCCATTAGCTATCAAACCATGATGAATATTTGATCTGATTGTCAGTATTGCATTGTTTCCATTTGAATTAGTCCTGAAGAATTGTTCATTGTGAAGTGTCATTGGTTAAGAGTTTGCCGCATAGAGTAACCTGCACTGTCCTGAATTAGATTCGTTACTGTAATATCAGGGCAATATCAGGGCAAGTAGTTGGTCTAGGCAGTATACATTCACTTTGATTTTGAACTTATTTTTCTTCTATCGAAATTTGGAATCTTGTTTTATGGTACATTAAATGCTGCTGATACTCAAACTCTTTTTAGTGTTTGCTTATCATTATGGCAAGTTCTTTTGTTTTCTGGTTTCACAACTTAGACTTTTGTATTGCAATACACTAACTCACTAAGTGATAATACTCAAACGCTTGTGATGGAGAAGACTATTCATCACTAAGGCAAGTTCATTTGTAAAATACCATCTTATAATTTCTTTTGATATTCTTGCTGCTTGTGATTATCTAATTGGATTCCAAATTGGAAGAGGCTTTTGTTGTTTTGCTTTTCCTAATTCATTGTAATTTTTTTGGGTTTGATATTTAGAACATTTTGATTAGAAAATAGGTTGTCTATGAGTTCGTCTATTCTTGCTACTATTATCAGATGTGTTACAAAAATATCTACTTCTGCCTCTTTTTGCTTACATCTTACTACATGAGACTAAAAATACATATTTGTGTGTGACTTGACTTCCTGTTGAACACGGAACTGATGCTGGCACTTAAAGTTTTGGTTGAACAATAAGAGATGAGGTCTGTGTTTGGCTTTGTTACTTTTAGAAATACAAAAGTTGAGGGGTATGTTTTCCAAAACAAATCAATTTATTGTCTTATAGGATAAATTTTAATGTTAAAAAAATAAATTGGATTAGGTGTGCTTAAGTTACTAAGGGTATTCATGGGGGATGTTGGAGTTTTCGCCCATTTTCACAAAAGGGGTACACTCTACCGGGAATTTGATTAGAAAGTAATAAGTTGATACTCGAGGGTCAGTGGACTAGAGCCAGAACCTTTGGGGATCGAGTTAAAGACATAATTACATTTTTGACACTCATTAGAAAGAAGTTTTAAGGTTTATGGGTGTTGGATTTGGCGAGAAGATGGTATTTAGTGGTGAACAGCTGTGTCCGGCTCATCCTATTCGGATCTCATGGAGGAAGAATTCTCAACCTCAACTTCGATGAAAGCTCTTATGGAGTTCCAGGCCTTACCGACATAGGATTAGTCATTGGAGACTGGTATGTATTGACTTGCATTGTATATGCAGGCCCAATTGGAACTTCAGGTGCAAATACAGCTGAGGCTTTGGGACTGCTAACAGGGTTACACATTTTTTTCAAATCTCTATCGGGCCCACTTCAAGTCGTAGGTGAGGGTACAAGGAGAAGGTACTCCTCCATGGAGATTATCTGATGAACTGGAGGGAATATATGACCTATTGTGGGATTAGCAAGTGAAAATTTTCTACATGTTTGGAGATTGGCCAATGACTTTGCAGACACATTAGCACGCATAGTCAATGGGAGACAATATCTCTTCATGGCTCAAATCCCCATCCTCCCTGCGTGCGTGCGTGGATGTGTCTGGGGTCATGTGTCAATTTGTTTGGTCAGGGTTCATGTCTCAATTTGTTTAGTCCAGCTTGAGTAAAATGTATCAGTTTCATTGCTGCAAGTTAAGAAAAAGGGATTCTTGGGGGATTTAGGTTATAGTTATTTAAGTTTCCTATGAACTATGTTAAGGGATGTATCTTCTCAAAAAAAAGAAAAAAGAAAAAAAAAGGGATGTATCCCTTTTTGAGAAAGAAATATTCTTATTAACAATATTATATGTCAGACATAGGATCTAGGTTGTCACAGAGTCCAGCCTTCTCTCTGGATTTATATAGTAACACATTTTTTCTTTAATTTTTTTGCCCAGTTTGATTATGCTTTTATGAGTCATAACTTCAAAATAAGTGTTTGGCTATAGTCTATAGGGCAATTCAATGGCCATGTCAAGGAAAGATAAGTGCTATATGTCTCATTTTCTCGGCCGTTCTTTTTTCAACTTGTTTGCACTCTCTGAAATGTTTCATACACATATACTTCTCATTTTTGTCGCAGAAATTCCATTAGGTGAGTTTCTTTGAGCCTTTAAGTATTTGACAAAGGAGCAGAGCTTCATACTTCCTAGCTATTGCCTTGCCCCCATTGCATTTTGTGTGTGGGAGCGAGCGTGTGCGCGCCTTCAAGTGAGAGAGAGTAGATGAGTGAAAGTGACCAAATGAGTTTATTTTTCGTAGAAATGTGTTCCCTACCCCCCCAAGGAGAATGACTGCATTTCCTTGAAAAATTGAGGAAAGCAATTTCCTGCAGTCATCAAAGTTCCCAGTAAACTCACTTACAAAACATGGTAGCGAGTTTTCCGCAAAAAACTGGTTCCCAAGTACCGACTTCTACTGGTAGAACTCACTTGCAAAACATGGTAGTGACTTTGCCCATTACCAAACATGCCCTAAGTTCACCCTTTCCATCCAACTCTCTTCCTCTCTCTCTCTTGGTATCTTCCTTGTTGTCTCTATCTCTAGCTTCATGTTCTTTCCTTGTCTCTCTTAATTGTGGGAGACCTAATCTTTCCTAAAACATACGACCTGCTATCTCTGGTGCAAAGCTGCAACTGCAAGCATTCCCCTTATATACACTCCCTAAATGACAGGCAAACCCTAGAATCAGCAACAACTGTGGGGTGTTGCTGATTCTGCCAGATAATAAATATTTCCCTATTATTACATTAGGGCTATTTGAGCACACAATTATTTTCGTACTGATACAGCGATACCCATTAAATCCAAGTAATGCAGCTAATGCCTCTAAGTTGATATTATCATTCAATAGATATCAACATCAAATAATTCATGTTTTTCCATGAAAAATGGACATCAATTAATTCATGCGGTGATTAACTTGCCCTGGAAATATGAAATCATGGGGGTACTATTCGCACCCTTCATAAGTTCTATAACGATCAATGCCTCTTAAACACCATGTCACCTTGTAATTGTCGCTAGTTCTGATTAGTAGCTTCTGATATATTATTGTTGTTTTATAAACATTGGCTGGGGGTTGTTTTTGATTAGTTGAGTACTGGGTGAGCAACCGAGTAGGGGAAGAGAAAGAATCAAATCAGAGTGAAAGAGAGAAAAATGATGATGGAATGGGAGGGAGGGGGAGAGATGGTTTCTTCAAATGATATAGAGTAGACAAGAGAGAGTGAGCAAATGAGGAGTTTAATGTCATGGGGATGTTGGAGTTTTTGCCCATTTTCACAAAAGAGGGCAGCTTGTGGAATATCAACTTTGCGGCCACTCTCTGAGGGATTCGGTTAGAAACAAATAAGTGGATATTCAAGGGTAAGTAATCTGGAACCACAAACTTCAGGGTTCAAGCTAGAGACATGATTATATCTTTGACCCTCATTTGAAAGGTTTTCAAGCATTTGATTTGGTGAGAAAATGGTATTTATTGGTGAACAGCTGGGTTCTAGCTCACCCAGTTCGAAACTCGTGAACAAGTCTTCAACTGGGGCTTTTAAACTCAATTTTGGTGGAAACTATTGAGAAAACCTGCCCCTCTCGATGCAGGGGTATGCATTAGAAACTGGTTCGGAGAGACTCGTATCGTACCTGCACGCCCAATTGGACCTCGAGATGCCATTATAGCTGAGCCTTGGTGTTCCTAAGAGGGTTACGGTGTTTTTTTTATCAGATATTTGTCTGGGCCTATACTAGCCCAAATTACTGTTTGAATGTTATTTGTTGGGCGTTAGGAGAGGCTTCTTGTCCATGGAGATTATCTGATAAATTGGAGGAAATGTGTTACCTTTGTTGGGATCAGCAAGTGAATTTCCAACATGTTGGGAGATTGGCCAATGACTTTGCGGACAAATTAGCACAAGCAGGCAATAGAAGACAGGTTTTCTTCTTGGGTTCAGATCCCCCATCATCTTATGTCTTTTACTCTCTCACTCTTCCCTCGCCATTGTTCACATCTCAGTTTGTTTGCTCCTGCTTGAGTAACTTGATATATCAGTTTGATTGATACAAAATCAATAATAGGCCATTCTTCAGGGATATAGATTATAGTTAATTTAAATTTTTACAAGCTATGTTTAGGGAAATATAAATTCTGGTTCTTGAGAAACAAACATTCTTATTAACAACATTATATATCACACAAATGATCTACTTTGTCCCTCGCTCTAGCCTTTCCCTTGGATTTATGTAGACATTTGTTTTTTCTTTAATACTTCCACTTTAGTTATACTTTTATGAGTTACTACTTCAAAGTCATATTGGCGTGTTTGATTATGGGGCAATCCAATGGACATATCAAGGCTAGGCGGTTAGTATATTTCTCATTTTCTCTTGCCTTGGTTTTCCAACTTGTTTCCGGCTCTAACATGTGTTGTACACAAATTATTCTCTCTCTCTCTCTCTCTCTCTCTTTTGATGACAGAAATATCATTAGGAAAATTTGGGCTTGGGGCCTTTAATTCTCAGACAAAGATGCTGAGCTCCATAATACCTATAACTAGTTACCCGTTGCAGTGTGCATAGGCATGGTAGTGTGTTTGTGCATGCACATGTGTGTGCCTGTGAATGTGCACATGCTTGGGGTGTTCATTCGTATTTGTGGTGTTCATGTGCGTGCGTGCGCACTTGTATGTGAAACACATGTTGCATTCTGGAGCAGCCTCAGAATTTACATGTGGTACTTCTTCCCTCATCTCTACATTTGGGGTAGATCCTGTGGAGTTGGTTGGATTTTGGAAGGATTTCCTGGGGTTGGGAATGTGGGGAATTTCCTGTACGATATTAGCAACGAGTTGTTATTATTGCATGGGCTGTGTTTATGTACATGTTTTTCTGTTTCATAGTTATTCAGGTGCACAGTAGTTGAATTCATACTAGATCGAATCTATGAGGGTTCTGATTTGGTTGTCCTAGACTGTTCTCATTCAGTTTGGGTTAAAGTTACTTCAAAACATAGATTCAATTTCTTGTTAATTATAAACGTTAATTTTACTCTTTGGAGAAAACAAATAAAAATTTGAAACCATTTATTGGTGTATGAACTAGTATATTATTTTTTATAAATAAGATGGCTGGCTTCTGAATTCTGATTTCAAATGCTGTCTCATCACTTCTAGATTTTATGAATGAATCTGGGACTTGTTGGTTTTAGGTGGTTAAGGAATAAGCCTGTAGAGTTAATATCTGGCCAGTTCAAGGTGAAAGAACCAAGGGGACTTGCCCCCTTGCAGTGTGGGAAGTTTGGATGAGCTTCTTTCTAGATTAAATTTTGGTCAAATATTGCTGATTTAGTCCACTTAGATAGTTGTGCATGACCAAAGCTTGTGCATTGGAAATGGCTAAACGGATGTGCTTAAGCATTCCAGTTTTGGTCCTTTGGTGATTAAGCATATGCTCAAGAACCTTGTGCAGTGGCAATGTGAGCTCCCAAAAGTAACATTACCTTGGCTAATCCTAGGTGTTTCTGTGCATAGTAGAAAATCATTCTCCTTGCAAACTCTTTTTCTCTCCCTCTCTCTCTCATTCTCTCTCTGGCTTTCTAGGTAACTTAATGCTTTATCAAATCCATTTATACATTATTTCATGTTTTCCTTTTTATTTGTAATTTATTTTCTATTCTTTGTTGATGTCTTCATTTCCTTTAATGCATTCCATTGTGCAGAAGGATATTTTCCTGTATTAAGCTTTATGGATATTGAAGAATTTTGTTTCTTAATGGTTTTAATTTGATTGGCAGTTTCTGCTAGAGTCAGGGTAGCTGTACGGTTGCGACCACGCAATGCAGAAGAATTGGTCGCCGATGCTGATTTTGCAGATTGCGTTGAACTACAGCCGGAGGTGTTCTCTAGTTCCTTATGCCACTAGTCTATGTTGTGGCCCTTTTACATATTCTTTAGGAGATTGTAGTCTGTAATTTTATTTATTTTATTTTTTGTGTGGTAATTTCAGCTCAAACGCCTGAAATTACGTAAAAATAATTGGGACTCTGACACCTATCAGTTTGACGAAGTGCTTACTGAATGTGCGTCTCAAAAGCGTGTATATGAAGTTGTGGCAAAGCCTGTTGTTGAGGTATTTATTATCATATTTAGGTGCTCTGTTATTTTTCTTTGTGTAATTCTCTGTTATTTCTTTTTCTTTTCTTGTGAGAAATATGATCACCATGTCTTTATTGTGCCTAACATGCTCGGTTTCTTTTTAACTTTTCTAGGAAAGTGCATTTTGGTTTATTGAGTGAAGATACACTCTGTCTTTGGTGTTGTTTTTCGGCATCATCTTTCCTATTCTTTTTGAAGAGCTTGTTTTCTGGTGGCTCAAGTTGTGCATTAGGGACCTTATTTTGTGTACCAATCTTCATTACCCAATCTTAATTACAGTTCGATATACTCCTCTTGTTTGCGATATATTAAAATTCTTCTTTCTTATTCATGAGCCTTCAGTGCTAAATTTCTTGCCATGGTCAATTGGCTTAACATGTAATTCTGCATACATGCTCTCTGATTCCATATGGGATGGAGTTTCTTGTGGCATGTATCTAACCGCTATATCTTTCTGTACAGAGTGTCTTGGAGGGCTACAATGGTACTGTTATGGCTTATGGACAGACCGGAACTGGAAAGACTTTTACACTTGGACGGCTTGGAGAGGAAGACACTGCTGCACGTGGGATAATGGTGCGGTCAATGGAGGATATTTTTGCAGATATTTCACCTGACACCGACTCTGTTTCAGTCTCATACATGCAGGTATTTGGGTCTTATGAATGTTTGATTAAATATAGTTAATAAAATGTTTTAAAACCTATGTATGAGAATTCTATTATTACGTGATTTTTTATTACAAAACCAACTTGTCATTATCATTTGGTTCTTGTTGGGTTTGGGTGTATTGAATACAACATGATAAACTATATCAATGACTTCTAGGGCTATCGCTGACACGATGTTGTTTTCCCTGCACTTGTATGGGCAGCTTTATATGGAGACCATCCAGGACCTCCTTGATCCTGGAAATGACAATATTGCCATTGTGGAAGACCCCAAGACTGGAGATGTTTCAGTTCCTGGTGCGATTGTAGCTGAAATAAGAGATCAACAGAGTTTTGTGGAGCTCCTAAGGCTTGGGGAAGCACACCGATTTGCAGCAAACACTAAATTGAATACCGAATCTTCTCGTAGTCATGCCATTTTAATGGTGAATTGCATGTTTGGTTGTTCGAATTTAGATGATTTAGGTTGCGATCCAGTTTAATTAAATGCATGCCCAAACACTTGTAATAATTGTATTTAGATCGCTCTTGAATTAGGTACATGTCAGGCGGACTGTAAAGGGAAGGCCCTACAGAGATCTACCTCTACCAACTGAGAATGGGAATGCCTCTCTCTTACATAAAAGTTTCCAGGCACCTCTTGTAAGAAAGAGCAAACTAGTTGTTGTCGATTTGGCAGGTTCAGAGCGCATTGACAAATCAGGTATCACTAAAAATTTTCAAAGATCCAATTTCATGCTATCAGGAACCCAGACATATATTTTAGCCTAAGCCTGTATTTTATATTTGTTGAATTAGCTTTGTCTATTATTGGTCCAAACAAAGGAAAAAGAAAATAGCTTTGCCTGTGCCTTATTGCATTGGCATGTCTTTATTTTCAAACTTGAGATAATCTTCTCTTCTTGCTAAGTGATAGAAACAATAACAAAGGCCACATAGCCAACGTACAGAGTATGAAAGTTTCTCATTTTTCTCAATGCTAGAAGCTACAATTCTGTACCATTCAATCTTTGATTTAGACTCAGATTTTTGTCTCCTTATTTGGCAAATCCATCAGGAATGTATTACCTACTGGTAGTTCTTGCTAGTGAATGTGTTTGTGGCTTCTGCTTTTTGTGGTTCTGTTGCCCTTTTGTTCTATGTTTGTGTAACAAAAATATAATCTTTATTCAACCGAAATTGTGGTATATTCTTTGTTGTTGTGTTTGGCAGGAAGTGAAGGGCACACTCTAGAGGAAGCAAAGTCCATTAATCTGTCACTGAGTGCACTTGGGAAGTGCATCAATGCACTTGCCGAGAATAGTCCCCATGTGCCTACACGAGATTCAAAGCTTACGAGGTTGCTCCGAGATTCATTTGGAGGTGAGTCATTTTAAAATATATGGATTGTAAGATTTTGTTAGCATAGTGGTTTGCTTATTCTTTATTATGTTTCTGTATAATCATCTGTATGGATTTTATTATGAAAGATTATCAGTGGTATATATATTAATTATTCCTGGAATAGTAGTTTTATCTACATGGAGTTTGAATTGGAAATATGCCTGCCTAGAACTTACAATTGGAAGCACACTCATTAGGGGGTATGTATTTATTGACCTGCAAAAGCCTTTTTCTTTTTTTAGCTGTCTTAATATTTTGTCTTTTTCTTGATTCTTGACTCATTATTGTCATTCCGGTGGTACTGTTGTCATTGTTGTTTGTTTGAACATGTATATTTTGAGTGGATTGTTTGTTTGATCGTGTTATTGACATTTTATTTGAAATGTATCAGGTACTGCAAGAACTTCATTGATTGTTACCATTGGTCCTTCACCACGCCATAGAGGAGAGACAGCTAGTACTATAATGTTTGGTCAAAGGGTGGGTTGCTCATATTTGGTTACTACTGTTATTTGTTTTAATGAAAATTATTGATTGTCAGTCTTGTAGTAATGGATATGTCGACTTCGTGGGAAAATATGAAATTTCTTACTTTTGGTGCTTTCCATTGGCTGCCTCTATTCAGTCCACACAAACTTGTTCGTAATGTTCAAATTGTTAAAGTAGTTGATGTGTTTTCTGATTATAAACTTATTTCCTGTACTGATAATAGTCTTAATTTGGTTTAGTAATATGTGTCTTAGAATATGGTTCGACTTTTTAATGTGTTGAGGGCCTCGAGGGTGGATATTTGATGTAGTGAATGCTACTCTAATCTTTGCTTCGAATGAATATTTGTCCAAAATGCCAAATGTTAAATTTTGAGTGGTTTACAATTTGGAAAAGAAACACTTACAGTAGTGTGAAGGAAGTTGGTGACGTCTCTGCATCCTGGTCTTGTTCTTGCATACATCCTGTGTGTTACATGCACAGATTTGGGGCAGTGGGTATAAGTAATATGCTTTTATTTGTGTTCTTGTTGGCCTCTTTACCTTGGCATGTATATTTTTCCTTTGCTTCTTATGTTGACATGCACCAATAGCATTATATGCATTGAAGCTGCATTCTAACATATTACCCATATGATCTGGAAGTGTTCTATGAGATGTCTTGACACATCAACTTGTATTGGTTACCTGTGAATGAGGAACGACTGCATTTATACTGTTAGACCAATTTTGGAAATCCGGTAAATGCCATTGACTCTTAATGATAAACACGTCCTGCAAAGTATTGGACATGCTTGCAGCACTTACTGGAAGGTTTGGACAGTTTCTTTCAAGCCTTGAAGTAGTGCTGAAATTTTGTGTACTTCGTTTGATGTTTTGAAAATTGTCACTCAATTGTCTCTCTTCTCCCAATTTGAACTACTTTTTGTTTATTTGAATATTACGTTTATTTTCCTAGCCATATGTTCATTGACTTGTTCCCTGATGGTTTCCTCTAGTTCAATTTTTGTGAACTGTGGTATCAAATACCACAGACATGTTCTAGACCTGAAACCTTCATGGGTGTCTGCAAAAATGCTCCTATTGGGCAGGCGTTCAATTTTTCCTAACTAGAAATGTCCAGGGAGTGATGTGGGAGTAGGATAGGGAGCAAGGGGTGGGAGGTGGGGGAGGGGGGAAGGAGTGTTGAAACTGTTTTCTTTTATGAGCTACTCATAATTGCAATAGGTTGGAGGCTTTGTTTCAAGAGAGGGAACTCTGCCTTAGAATGGGGATCCTAAAACTAAGTCTCTAGGAATTATCGAAATATTGTGTTTGCCAGATTGCTTGTGTTTCGTTTGAAATTATTGGCCCTTCAAGTTATGTCCTTAGACATGCTGAGCAAAGCATGGTGTGTGTTGTTGCAACATATTTTTTATTCTATGGATCTTTGAGTAGCTGCTGTTTTGGTCTTTTATACTCTTTAAAGGTCACTGTTCTTGTTTTATTGATTCAAGAAAAAGATTGTTATTGTATTTCCTAGGATATCTCCCGATAGATTTGCATGCACTGGAAAAGAAATTCAAATGTATCCTTTGATTTTTTTTGACTTTGGTCTTTTATTTCATCTGGCACTTAATTGGTATTGAGGCAAATTTTCTTTGTGAAAGAAGTTCATGCTTTCGAATATCACCGAACTTTAAAGTATACCTTACTTTCTGATTGTCTTTGTTGCACAGCCATTGCCAGGAAAAGGTCGGTACTCGACATTATTTTCTTGGTTGCATGTTAGCCATGTATGGCTTATGTTTTTGTTCACTTACAGAATCTGAAGCTGTATGATTTGAAATCGATTTAAAGTTCTTTTTGGTATATCTTCTTTTGTTGAGTTCATTCATGGTGGAAATTTGTTCTCGTTTTAGGCAATGAAAGTGGAGAACATGGTGAAACTTAAGGAAGAATTTGATTATAAAAGCCTATGCAGAAAACTGGAGAGAGAACTGGACAAAGTGCTAGCTGAAAATGAGCGACAAAAGAAGTTTTTTGAGGATGAGATCGAGAAAATATCTATTGAAGCACAAGAACGCATAAGTATGGCTGAAAGGAAGTACGCGGATTCTTTGGAGGTTAGTCTCTCCACAATTTGGGAACCCAGCTAGTCAACCTGGACTTGCCTGAGTTGGACACGCCCAGTGTATGGCCGGGTCAGTTCAGGGTGACACCCAGACCAGGTTTTGTAATTATTTTCATGGGTTTAAAATATAGATTTCATAACAAATCGGAAAATACCCACCTGGTCAATTTCCTTGACCCACCTAGTTGCCATGTCCACCCGAACCTATTGAGCATCCAGTTCTGAGTTTGGTTTCGGGTTTGCGAACTGCAAGTTTTTCATACAATTTATCTGATTCTGTTTAATATTGTCTTGCCAAATTTGTCTTTTTTCTCATGCTCTACTCCCAATCTTTTATATTTTGATTGAAAAGTTATGTACCTAGTAATTCTTTGCTGATTTATTTTTGGACTTGTTTTTTTGGTGAAGGGATGAAATCATTATCACTTTATTGATCTCTTTTTTTTATAATTGCTTTTAATACTTTCTGGAAAGCCTTTAAGATCAAGTACTGGTTGGCCTGACCTCAAACTGACTCATACATAACTTCTTTTCATTAGTCATTTTGAATTGCACTCACATTTTGATATTCACAGTTCCATTACTACCATATTTTAGTTTCGAGCGAAGCAACACTATGAAAACCAGAAAATCTGGAATGTAAACTCTCGTCAATTACGGTTCATTCGATTGCTTGGTGCACCTGAAAAACAAACTTACCAAATCTTAATGTGTGACTGCTATAGATCTAGCAAACGGCTTTACCAAGGCAGTTGGAAAGAACTTTTTGTACCATGCTTCAGGCTTGGTTAGTTGGACATCCCCAATAGCCTTGTGCCTACTTGATGAGCGTGAGGTTGACAGGGGATTCTAAAATGAAACATGAAGTACATTGGGGACAGTCTCATTTTATGAGTTTGAGTAGTGGTTTTCTAGTATTCTTTGCGCATTATAGTGAATCACTAATTTTTGAAAGGGAATCCTTGAAAGTTTTACGATGGGCCCGTAAGTGGGGTTGGGGTGCTTTATCCTCGGAGGCTAGCTGCTGTGATGGATGATATTTGGCCAATGCAAGGGGCAGGACGTTCTGTTCCATCAATTTGGAAGATGGCAAATGAGACTGTGGACTTCTTAACCTATATTGGAAGCAGTCCAGTGATACACTTAGTAGGCAATAAGCCAACATTATCGCCTGATGTCGAGGGTCATCCTCTTCCCTTAGTGTACTTATCTTTCAGCTCTCTTCTCTACCTCCTGTTTGCGTGTGTCGTTATTTATCTGCTACTTTGCAACGACTAGATGTAATAATTACATGTACTTTCTTGTCTTATCTTTCAGATAAAAAGAATAAAAATACTTTGATGCCCCTCTGCCCCTAAAGTGGAAACTAACGAATTTCACCGGGTCAGCCTCCACTCAACCTGCTCACTGCCAGATCCCATACGTCTATCTCAAATTCCACCATGCACAATGGCAGGGTCAGTTAAGGGCTTGGGAGCTACTGAAGTTTACAGTTCAGTGGCCTTGCTATCATGGGGGACCCACCTTTCCATTCCCATATGCATCATCAAGCACTTCCCTGAACTCAATTTTTGACCTAATACCTGTCTATAGCATCATCGCTAACGTGCATCATCAAGCCTAACTTTTATGGCTGATAAACTGAAGAATTATAAAGCACCAAGATATAATCTCTGAAGGTCGATCAAAGCTAAACCAGAAGCTCCAGCAAACCCTTCAACCAATCATCCACTCACTATGCAACTGAAAATCTCTCATATCATCACATATAAGAATAGGAAAAGGAGGGTTCCTGCCTTACTGGTATTGTGCTAAAAAAATAACCTCTTACAGTTCCCTTTGCCATAATAGATAGGTGTTGTCAAGTTTCTAAAACAAACACTCCTTCACGGCCTTGACCTGCTTCTGGGCCTCATCCTTTACATTATATTCTAGAATGCCCAGACCAAGCACTTATGGACAACCATTGCAACATTCGTAATCTACCTGACTCAGGCCAATGCATTGTAGCATGGAGGTATACTGGGTCTTATCTTTTCTTCCATTGTCATAGATAATTTCTTGGCAACAATTCTGGCAGGGCTTCTGACCATTCTATAAGGTATGAAGTCAAAATCTTTTTCTGCTCCTTCCACTTCCTGTACAAGGACCATAAAATCACATTTATCCCCTTACTCCATCACCTCTCCCTTAACCTCCCATTCTGCATCTCTCCATCTTGTGGTTTTGTACAAGGACCATAAAAAATCACATTCGCCTCTTTACATCTCCTTGCTGATGCACACATATGTGCTGGCTATATATATTTTCTGATGCTGCTACTAGCTATCTATTTAAGTTTGTTAAATTGTTACTCGAGAAAGCTTTGGCTGTTCTTTGGATGAAAATGTGCTAAAAAATTTCATTCAACTACTCTTTTCGTTTTTAGTATGCTTGCCATGCATTCTCTCTCTTATTTAGGCTCAGCCTTTTTTATGTGGATGCTTTATTTTAGCTGATATAGAGGACATCTGTGATTCTTACTGTAGTGTGAAAGATTGAAGTATCAGAAGGAGTATATGGAAGCAATCAGGAAACTTGAGGAACAGTGGAAAATTAATCAGCAAAAACTAAGTAATGGCAGACTTGAAAAGGAAGCCAAAGACAAGGGCATAGATGAGACTCGTGTGCAGGAGGTTTGTTTTCTTTCCTACTTTGATATCCTTTCTACTGTCATCTTTGTTATCTTGGATTTTTATCTTTTGATTTTTATCTTGTGTTGGACCCTTGCATGACCATTTATTTGCCAATCTAGGCAAGGGGTTTTTCCAATACACACACATACGAATATATCATTTCAAAAGAACTAGTTTAAATGTAAATATCATAAAATATGGCACAGATGCAGATAGTTCTTGTAATATTATGTCATTTGTACTCCAGTGGTGGCTGGTTCTTTTTGGTAGGTGGTGGCTGGTTCTTTTTGGTAGGAGTTGGACTGGGTTAGAGTCTCACCACCATCACTTGCATTTTGTATGTTTCTGAACACTGACAAACAGGATTCGTAAAATAAAATTCTGAATGGATTGGTGGGTTCCAGATAGACAGGCTAGTGGATTGGTGGGTTGGACTACCTTATTGGTTGGTTCATTTGAGTAGGACCTGGCCCCCCACCTCCCACTGTTTTTGTTTTGGAGCCTCTGAAAGGTTTTGGCTTGATCCAAACCCTGGATCTGAACTGCACCTGTCTGGCCTCGTTTTCTTGAGCTATACTGTTGACTATTTTTCTCCTTTTGCATTTCTTTTGGGAATTGTCTGCTATTTGTTTCTTGGATTAGTTAGAGTTCATTTTTTTGCTTGTTCGCCTCAGTTGAGTTAATTATGTGTCCTGATCAATCTATATACAGTAATTTTAAGGAACTAAGTTCTTTACCTCTAATTTCTAGTTTTTAGTACGGGAGTTTCATTCCTTCTCTAGAGTCACCTTTAGGCTTCATTGTTGGATTTGGGCCTGAAAGTCAAATGACCGGGATTTGACTTTCTAAAGTCCTTCAACTTTATGAGCTTGGTTGAGTAAACTGGACATATAATTTGACTGAGAGTATGAAAGGATAGAGGATGTAGAAATCTTTGTCATTCTTCTATTGGTAAGTTTAATACGGGGCTAGAAATCACCTTTCCTTCCTGGCTTCTCATTTGTTTACATTGATTTGTATGTCGCATTTTTCCATATGAGTTTCTCATGTGCTGAGGTATGTCTGAATGATAAAATACCATTTTTCTATTTTCCAGGCAGCAGGTTTGTCTGCTTCTGACGATGTTGTGGAGCTCAAAAAGTTGCTTCAGAAGGAAATTCAGTTGAGACAAGCTGCTGATCAGGAGATCAATGATCTAAAAAGTCAATTGGTGCAACCGAAAAAATTAGAGGTTTAATACCTGTGTCATTAATTTTTCTGAAGAGCTTGTTACATCTTTATATTATGATTTTATTCTACATTTCCCTTCTTGATCTGCTTTAACCTGATTTTGTGAATGCCCCAGACTGCAGACAATGTTGAGTTTTTGAAACTTGGTAAGATGCTGGAAGATGAAGCTCGTCAAAAACAAAAGCTTGAAGAGGAGATACAAGTACTAAAGAATCAATTGTTGCAAATGAGTTTTGAAGCTGATGAGGTTAACTTTTTTTTTTTTCCATTTTATACCACTTTTTTATTTGTTTTGATAGTTTATGGAAATGTGTTGTAATAACTAGTAAGTATGCTTGATCTTTCTCTTAAATATTTAGTTTTTATGATGCATCAGAAAACGTTCAAATTGCCTTTCCAAAAAAGAGAAACTCTTAATTTGGTATTCAATGTGGCTAATATTTTCTAGTGTTAGGCGTGTCCTCGTTTGATTTATCAAATGCTGAAAGTATGTTGCAACACTTATAATTTGTATTACATGTTGCTTGAGTCTTATGTGTTGACTTCATTATATGTGCATGCTGTTAGACAAGGCGGAGTCTTGATAGAGGAGGTTCTGGTAAGATTTTTACTGGCATAGATGCCCTTATGGCCGCAGTTAAGCATCCATACACTAAAGATTCAGGGAATGGGCAGAAAGCATCCATCGCGAAACTCTTTGAGCAAGGTTGTTACACTTTTCTTTGCTGTTCTCTTTCCAGACGTGTATATTATCAGTATCTTTTGCTTGGTATTGTTACCTGTCTCCATTCTCTAACTGGACCTCATAGATTTCTCTAATGTGCCAGTGGGACTGCAAAAGATCTTATCCTTGCTCGAATCAGAGGATCCTGATGTGCGGATTCATGCAGTGAAAGTGGTTGCTAACCTTGCAGCAGAAGGTACCTATAGCTCTTTTTATTTATATAACTATTAGCCCTTTTTCTTGGTGATGAGGTTATAATGATCTGCTTGTATTAACTTTATAATTGATGCTTGAAGAAATCTACCTGTTGCATTTTACATTTGTTAACTGATATAACTGGCCTGGAGTGTAATTTTGTTTCTTTGGCTTGATGATTACTGGCTTACCCATAATAGAGATTCCAAAATTCCACAATTGATGCTCGTCTTGATGATTACTGGCTTACCCATAATAGAGATTCCAAAGTTCCACAATTGTTTCATCCATCGACACTTTTTTGAGTGCATGCGTAGCTTGATTGCTAAACCGGCATAGCAAATACATTTGATAGTTCTATTTTGTGACTGTTCTTAGAAGGATGCTCTCAATGTGATGGCTTGCCTGCTAATTGCTCATATAGCTGTTTTGACTTGGAAGGAATAAATTCATCATTGAATGATAGAAAAGGATGGACCATGGCGGTGGCTTTTAATTTGAATACTAGCATCTACATTTTCAATTGTCTTTCTTTAGTTTCACGTGATAAAAAAAACTCTTTCTTTGCACAGTATTATTTGATAAAATAATGTAGGTGATAGGAAGCACTTGATGTAGGTGATAGGAAGCACTTGACCTTTCATTTGTTTTACGAAGCAGCATGGATGCAAATGCAGACATAAAATTCAGTGATAATCTCATTGGGAATTCTCCCCATACATGATATAACTTGCCAACTACATCTTATGAGAAGGACAATATTGAAAGCATGCCAATGATGACCCTGCTGAGTAAAATCTATGCTTCTTTGGACTTCATAAAAAGCTGAGATGTCAGGGTAGTCACAGTTATGTGTGATAATTGACAACATCCTTGGAATTGCTCAGTTCAGGTTTGCAAGGATATGGTTTGCTGTAACATTTTGGGATTTTGTGGGAACTTTAACTATCAGAGTATCCTTTCTAGCGAAATGTTCTAATCCATGGAGCAGTCTTTGTTACATATCATTTGAAGTTTCTTAAATATAGTTTCTTACAGTAAAAAATGGCCGACCTTGAGATTTTATTATCTTTAAACAAGAAAAATTATATTATATGGAGCAAATGGGCTTATGTGAAATGCAAACTGATAGGAACATTGCTGCAAATATTTTTACCATTACTTGTTCATTGTCATAAATAATAAATAAGTTTATTTTGAACATTTGTTGGTAGGATACATGGTATTGCCTAAAAATATGTTTTTTCTTAGTATTAAATGAGGTTGTCTATAAGTACACAGCAATTGTGACGTTTGTTAATTTGCCAAGAACAGAAGCAAATCAGGAGAGGATTGTGGATGCTGGTGGGCTCACTTCCTTGTTGATGCTCCTGAGAAGCTCAGAGGATGAGACAATCCGCAGGGTTGCAGCGGGTGCAGTTGCCAACCTTGCAATGAATGGTATGCTTGTTGAATGGCTGATGAGTGTTTGAGTCTCCCGGGCTCTTTTTTATTTTTTATTTTTTATTTTGGGATCAGCATTATGAGCCTCCTATGATGACTGGTTTCTTTATTAAGAAAGTTTGTCCAGTCGCCCAACTGAAGTCAAATTGGGGATTAGGCAATTAAAAACAGGGGCTTGACTGCTTTGTTGAATTTTCTCACTTCTATTTTTTCTGCTCTTGGCATTTCTTAATTATAAATACCCATAGTGTACTCGAATCATGAATTAATTATGTACACTACAATGATGTAGTTTATTATCCTTCTTTTATCAATACAAGTTTCAAAAAGGGAAACTTTTTTACTACTATCACCAACTTCCGACTGACATGCTGATGCAATTCACTTCTTTAGCGGTCAACTTCCAATTTGACTTCCACATTTTGAACATAGAGTGTTGTTTCTACCGCTCTGCTGTGCACATCTTTATTGGAGATTGTTGCATTTAATAATTTTTCTCGTGTTTGTGCTTAACAGAAACTAACCAGGAACTCATAATGGATCAAGGGGGCATAAGTTTATTATCAGCGACAGCAGCTGAGGCTGAGGATCCTCAAACTCTTCGGATGGTAGCGGGAGCCATTGCAAATTTATGTGGAAATGGTGAGTTCCATTACTTTTGTTGCTAATGTTTGTTGGCTTTATTCGATTGGCAGATTAGGATTACCATTGTATTAATGGGAGATTAATAATCACAATCAGAAAAGTAATGTGTGTATAATAGGAGCTCATAACATTGGAAGTTCTAACTGGCATTGCATATAGCTATTTCATGTCCTCCCAATCTTCTCTTTTATTTACTTACATGGTTCAAGATCCTTTTTGTTACTTGGCCCCATATTTGGTAAACTTTGTGTCACTAGCATTTGCTTGTGCCATATGACAGTCACGCTTGAGTGAGCACCTTGCATATTTTCTCCAATGTCTCTATCGTCATGCTTGTTCTTGTTGTCAATTACTAAGAAAAGAAAAGAGGAATCTCATAAGTATGGCTCGAAAATTTCACAGTTATTGACATCCTGTATCCTTAGAAATAAGGGGAAGAGCAGGTGTTGCAATGGAAACGAGACTGAAGTTTATCACTATTTAGAAGCTAGAAGAATCTTCTTGCACAGTACTTTATTGGACATAATTGATGGGGACAAAACAAAATTTTACCATTTTAGTGGTATTTGCCAATATCAGTTTCTTTATCTAATCAAAGAAGAAAAGGAAAAGCAACTAACCTCATTGTGTGAATCAATGAGGGTAAAAATAATCATGGTGTGAATTTGAAGTTTGAGCTTGGGAGTTGTTAAACTGGCAAGAAGGCCAAATACCCAATGCCTTGTGCTAAGCACTGTTGAGTCACTACTTGCTGAACTTTCATTTCGGATAAGGCACTTTCTTCTTTTGTATATATCTTTTAAGAGTGAAATTAATTTTTTCTTTCTTCAGACAAGTTACAAACAAAGCTGAGAGGTGAAGGTGGTATAAAGGCATTGTTGGGAATGGTCAGATGTGCGCATCCTGACGTACTTGCCCAAGTGGCTCGTGGTATTGCGAACTTTGCGAAATGTGAGTCAAGGGCGTCTACTCAAGGTAAATGCTGCACTCTTCTCTCATTAATATAATTTACGGAAATCAGTGTTTTAAAAAATGTCGATCTAGAACTTGATTGGGGATCAGTGGAAACGGATCCACTGCCCGGTGAGAACCGGGAATCAGACTGGTTCCCACATTATTGGAACCAGCTGATTATGTTTAGGAATTGTGCGACCTGGACCTCTTGTTTCCCACGATTTTAAGTTGTGTTATTATTATTTTTCTCTTTTTTATTTTTTTCCATTTTTTTATTGACGATTCTCACTCAGGAGTATCGGTAAGATTGCTGATCCGGAGTGGTTTCCCAGATGGCTGGCTCACCTTCCCATTCTGTGTTTTAAAACATTGATGAAATTATATCATAATCCAATGGTGAACGATACATGGTACTATTAAGGACTATCCATCAGCCATTCTTGACGCTGGATCATTGAAGGAAAACACGGGTGGTCTATCCGATAACTGCCCGGTTAGATCGGAACCGGTCAGTTCCAATTTCGGCCGGTTTTGGTGACTTGCCGAGTATTTTTAAATTTTTTAACATTTTTTTTAATATAAAATCCTAAAAAATAAGAGATTTTTTTGAATGTTTTTCATCATTATGGCAAAATATTGGAAATTGTTTTGGCTGTTAATACTTATTTTTACATTTTCCCATCGTTTTTGGAAAATTTCAAAAATACCCCTGGGCACAGATTCTTTAAAATCCATTTTTTCATTAATTTTCAGCTTCATTTGGATGTGTTTTGTTTAATCATTATTTAAATATGTTTTTCATATGTTATTAGAGTTTTTTTGTATTTTATTTAACACTTTTTTGATTGCCCGGGACTTGCCCGGTTAGAACAGTTGAACTGGCCGGCTGGTTAGGCCGGTTCAACCACTTCCGGGCTCATATCTTGTTGACCGTTCCGGTTTGATTTTTCTTGCACTACGCTGGATGGTGTAATGTTAACTGTGCCCTAATAAAGGTTGGGGTCCTTCTTGTCCAATTTCAGGAATGAAAGGTGGGTGTGCCTTTGTCAATAATGTATCCCATACTCCTTTGGATTATGATACTTTCTTTACTATCTACATGCTGCCTCTGCTGGGTATACGTGGTTCTTGTGGCTCTCTAACTTCTACAACTTAGGTTGAATATCGATGTCGGAAATAATTTGAAATTGCTCATTTGAACTTCTTGTTTAAAGCTTTTTTAAAATATAATCGTGGTCCTCAGCTGAAACGTTTTATTTAAAATTGTATTTAACTTGGCATATTTCAGCTGAAAATTTTGAAATTATCAGCTTTTACATTAAATAAGCTTTCATCTGTTTCTTTTGATAAAGATAGCTGCTCAATTCAGTATGAGATATTCAATTTTGGATTAATATCAGTCTAGCCTTGGTCGAAATAGTTGTGAAAACCAAAATTTGAGTCTTGGTCTGAACTTTAAATGGTAGATATGTGTGCTACAGGGACTAAAAGTGGGAGGTCGTTACTAATCGATGATGGGGCGCTCCCTTGGATTGTGCAAAATGCAAACAATGAAGCCTCTCCAATCAGGCGCCATATTGAGCTTGCACTCTGCCACCTGGCACAACATGGTGAGTGGCTCATGGTCCTTGTATCTTTGTCCTTATACTTTTTAAAAGAATAGCTGCAATTACCTTTTAACATAAAAAAACAGGTGAAATTTAACAAAGCTCTCACGAGATATGAAATATTTAACAAATTTATCGATATTATTTGATTTTATTTCAAAATACCCATGAAAAAGACACAAGATCATGAGTGGAATAGTTGCAAATGTGTAAAACTCTAAAAACTGCATCTCTCATGGGTTTTGTGATAAACCTCCCCAAAAAAAGACCTTTTTGAGCAATGCCAAATCTTGTTCTTGAGAATCACGTGGTTGTCAATGTCTTGACGGATATATTCATATAGGTTTTTCTTGAGGAATTCACGGGGAAAACTGAGAAAGAAAATTTGAATCACAGGGAAGTATGCATCATAAATTATATGAAGGAAACATGATAATCTTCTATTTTTCAATTTTTGTAACTTATTATTTCATAATTTTTAAACTTTTATTTTTCTTTTAAACTTATTGAAACTGAAGAATAATTTTAGTCCATTGTCATGTAGAAATCAATGATAAATATGGTGAAATCTTGCAAAACACACTTAAGGGAAAAATCTTGCAATATTGAGTTGTCTGTGTCCACACAGTGTGTGCATGCGAAATGATGTGGCAGTCTTGCAATGTTTTGGTGTGACCTGAAAACATGGGGATTATCTCGTTTTTACATCTCTACTTAAAATAAAAACGGCGCCATATTCTGTATGTTTCTATGATATTGACCCCATATGTCCCTCTACATCCATGGTGTTTCATCTCAGAAGTGAATGCTAAGGATATGATAGCTGGAGGTGCGCTATGGGAGCTTGTAAGAATTTCAAGAGAGTGTTCAAGAGAGGATATAAGGACTCTAGCGCGTCGAACTCTAACTTCAAGCCCCACTTTCCAAACAGAATTGAGGCGATTACGCATAGAGTGTTGATAGGCAGCAAGTTTTGGTATGACAAATATTGCCCTTGCATATAGCCATGTTTGCTAGGCTACTTTGCTTAGTTATTAAAAAGAAAAGGGAAAAAAGGGAGGCGCCATTTCGCTTGGCTTGAGCTGAAGAGGCTTCTTTAGATAGGAATAAAGAGGCCTGTGATAAGCCGGGGGTGGTTTTTGGAGCCTTTGCCAGGTTGTGTAGTGGAAAGGGTCTTGTTTATAAAGCTTTTTGCAGTTCGTTTCTGTGATCTTATGCTTTGGGAGTGGAAGTGTAAAAATTATTGGGCCCTTATCCCTGTATCTGAAATGCATCCTCTCGTCAATTGATAAGTTTGAGAACCTGTATGATGTTATGATGATGTAGAAATATTGCTCTCTCTCTCTCTCTCTCTCTGTCACTCTCTCTCTCATTTTATATCTCTAATTCTTGCCTCTGGAAAGATATCTCAATAAAAATCTGCAATTCAGGTGGAGACCTGGAATTTTTATTCGCTATAAAATAGCATTAAAATGGGGCATTATTGGCATTACGCATTTGATCCATGAGTTCTTTGTTCCTACATGCTCATGTGGACATGAGGCCATGTACCTATAAATCGATTTTATCGGCTGCACTATGATGAAATCATAATGTGTTACTCCAAAAGTTTTCGACTGTAAAGTATCTTTATATGTTTGAAATGATTTTGACTATAATTGTTTTGTATATTTTAGGAAAGATGCAGTTTCTATAAGGCTGGGGCTCTAAACAATCTAAGCAAGGCGTACCGTGAAATAGTATTGAAAGACGTTATTTCAGTTAGGAAAATCTTTGTGATAGCTTAAAAATTTATTTTCATTTCTATTTATGAAATTTGAAGCTTTAAAAATAATGCAGATCAAACAAATCTATGGGCACTTGATGTTCTTGAAAATTGACGGTCTAAAAAATGCATTATAAATAGCACTATTTGGAAAGTTTGAAATCAATTCTTTCTCATGTTTATATATCTTGAGGTCGAGATGATTGATTTGAGGATTTTTTATCATTGAAACAACCCCTTCTAGTGAATTTTTGAGGTGCACTTTAATTTGATTTTTTCCTTTTAAGAATTATATTTTTGTTTTCTTTGAAATTCTTAAAAAATCAATTTCTAATTTTAAAAGATTATTTATACTCTTATATCATCTCTCAATTTAGAAAGTTTGAAAATACGCTGTTTTTTATTTTTCAAACAAGTTATTGCGATAGAACCTCTTATATTGACTATTTTACCTTTGATACAATACGGTCACAATTTCTTACAACCGTTTGATATGAAATCTGATTAATGTGTCACAGAGTTCAAGGTCTAATTCCTATATGATCTCGATAGCAAAATAAACCTTAAAAGATACACTCAAATCGTTTTTCCTTTCAAACCGCTGCGAGATAATCTCTCCATGTATTAATCTTTCCGTCCCTCTTGTTAATCTCTTTAAATCCCACGCCTTAAAACTATAAAGGAAAGACGCACACTTTCTCTCTTGTTGATCTCTTTAAATCCCACCAGTTAAAAAGTAGAACTCCCTCTCTCACTCAGATCGCGTGTTTGCGTTGGTTTTCTGGTGGCCTAATCTTTCCCTTCTTTCAGAGATTTTGTTGATTGAGGTTTGCGGAGAGGTTTGCGTTGGTTTTCTGGTGGCCTAATCTTTCCCTTTTTTCAGAGATTTTGTTGATTGAGGTTTGTGAAGAGGATTAATGGCTCGTACGAAGCAAACAGCTCGTAAATCAACAGGAGGAAAGGCTCCAAGGAAGCAGCTCGCAACCAAGGCTGCAAGGAAGTCCGCTCCAACAACAGGTGGTGTCAAGAAGCCTCATCGTTTTCGCCCTGGGACTGTCGCTCTTAGGGAAATTCGAAAGTATCAGAAGAGCACTGAGCTCCTTATTCGCAAACTCCCTTTCCAGAGGCTTGTTCGTGAGATAGCCCAGGACTTCAAGACTGATCTTCGTTTCCAGAGTCATGCGGTTCTCGCTCTCCAAGAAGCTGCTGAGGCTTATTTGGTTGGCCTCTTTGAGGATACCAACCTTTGCGCCATTCATGCCAAGAGGGTAACCATCATGCCCAAGGATATGCAGCTTGCTAGGCGTATTCGTGGGGAGCGGGCTTAACTTATCTCCTCTCTAATTTCACTCCTCACTCTTAGTTTTTTATTTTTTATTTTTTATTTTGGATTTGGACCTTTAGGCAATGGACCTTTTGGGGTTTAAGATTAGGTTGGATTGAAAGGATAGGCCCTGCTCTTGGTGGTTTTGTAATTGATGGTCATGCCTTCTAACCAAACTCTGTGGAAGCACAAGCATTTACATGTGGTAATTGGTTTCTCTTTCTGATTTAGACTGTGGACGAGCCTATATGTGGTAAATCTTTCTTTTTTTTGGATTCGGAGATGTAATATTTTCTCGTGCTCTTACGGTTTCTTTGGATGTGTTTCTCATTCAGTTGTTTATTTCTGTGTCTTGTTCTCATAATCTCATCGGGAGATGTATTAGATATTGGATAAGGAAATTGGATAAAGAAAAGTATATAAGTTTTATGTTGTAGGGAAAGCATAAAAAGCTTGCCCAGCGCCAATTCCTTAATTCTCCTACCTGCTCTACCAAGTCCCATCCTAATTCCTTAATTCTCCTACCTGCTCAACCAAGTCTCATCCTATAATAATATGACTCCTAAAAAGAATCCTAAAAAAGGAAATAATGATTTTATTACAATGTCCCATTACACTACATTGAAACTAATTATACCACCTTTATCTTTAATTCTTAAATTAACTAATAAAGTAAATAAAAATCCACCCATGCCCCTAATATCAAATATATAAAATTAATTAAAAACAGGCCAATTGCTTGGTCTAGGTCTAGCCTCGGCTAGATATTTGGGTGAACCTGACCAAACTTGACTTGTATATGTATAGATCAACATTATTGACTTCTATATGTATACATCAACATTATCATCCGATCCTAGTATTTATAGTCGGCTACATGAATCCCAGACTATTTAGATCGGTTATGCTCTGTCAATATGTATACATCGTCATCCTTATCCTAATTATTTCAGTCAGACAATAAATCACCATATCTTTTATCACTACTTCCATCCATGTCCTTTGAGGTTTTTCTTATCCTTTTAGAGTTTTCTAATTGAACCAAATCGCTCATTACCTCTACTTTTCCTCATATTATTGTTTATTGGAGTGATCTCTTGATAACCAATTCCCCATTTCTATCCTTTCTTGTTATGCTATTCATCGATGTCAATATCCTCATCTCATCTATACTCATCCTGGATATGTTATTTTTTGACCACCTAACATTCTGTCTCATAAAGCATGGCTAGTCTTGTAGCCGACTTAAAAAAGCTTTCCCTTTAGTGTTCATTGGTATGTGGGGGTGATCATATAAAACTCCAGATGCACATCTCCACTTCACGTACGCAGCTCTATTTCTATGTGTGACAAGAGCTTTATTTTCACTTCACGTACCCTTGCTCCCATTTCACCTATATTACTATTCATTATAGCTTTATTGTTAGTTTTTTTTTTATTATATATATATAATAATAATAATAATAATGCCACTATGAGACATTCCTACACCCATGTGAGTAGGATCTTAAAGGATCACCATTAAATTTTGACACAGATATCTAGAAAAGTTACTACATGAGTGAATGGGTTTATTGATTACTTTTCTAGAGA
>NW_006499827.1:95604-121635 GCF_000471905.2 Amborella trichopoda
AACAAATAAATTAGCCAAAATACCCCTGAACTGTTTCGGGGGTATTTTGATCAATTTATTTTTTTCGAATTATTTTTTAAATAATTTTATTAGGTGAGCATTGATAAGAAGAATGAACACCTAAAATTTCAAGTTATTTGAATTTGTAGAAAAAAAATTCAAATAAGAAATAAGGTCGTGACCGTCAAATCGACCCATATTTATTCTAGGCCTTTGGGCTCATATGTTCATATGAGCTAGTAGGCTAATCCCAACATTTTCTTTTTTATATTAAATTATATAGAGAGCCTCATTCTCCTACTTCTTCAGGAAAGAAATAGGAATTGATGGACATGCCATATACTCTATAACAAAATAGTTGTTTAATCCATGAATCATTACTACGATAGTGGGAACATATCACAATGATAATAATAGTTTATACCATGACATTTTGTTTTGGAAAAAGTTTATATAAGATTGCATCCTTAAAATGTAGAAATACGGATGGACCTAAAAATATTATCTGAAAAGATTGTTTCAATGTTGAAAAACCCTCTAGTTGATCATATCGACATAAAGATGTATGAATATGACAAAAAATAGATTTTGAGTCCCAGAAATAGTGCATCTTACAATACATTATCTAGACCGTCCATTTTCAAGATTTTCACTACTTTTGAAGTTTATAATTTTATAATTAGATATGAAAATAGATTTTCAAATAATCTTAATAATTTCTTACACCAAAATTACATGTTATGATAGAATTTGGAAGTGCACCTTAATTGGATTGTTTAATATTGCAACCTTATAGAAACTACACCCTTTTTGTTTTTAGTCTGGTAACTATACATCATAAATAGAAATGAACTATTTTTAAATTAGGAAAGTATATAATGTGTCCGTACAAGGTGGTTACAATTAATCTTGACCATTAGATGTGAAATTGGGAGGCTACATTTATTTTACCAAGCTCGAAGTTCAAAATAATTTTTCTCGAAATTTATTACACACCTTAGCTATCAGATTTCTTATCGGATGGTTGTAAGTAATTATTTAATTTTTTGGTTAATTAGACCGTAATAAGTTATTTTTCTGTTTTATATGCAACTATAAAAAGTCAAAGAAAATGGTGCAGAGAGAGAATAAAACCAGAAAAAAAAGAAAGAAGGTTGAGAGAAAAATACCCTCTTTCAAAGGTCAGATCCACCCAAAACATTCTTTTTAAAGAGACCAATTTTTATTCAATTCATAGATTGATTTATCAGGAGATGTTTCTTTAAATAGACTAAAATAAAATAACTAATAAAAAAAAAAACTTCTCTCTATACCTATCCCTATTTTTTCTGTCTCATATTGATGTACCAAAATTTCTCTCTCAAATTGATGTGCCAAAATTGGGCTTCTAGATAGTCACGTTTTCCATCTCATGTTTTAACCCAAAAAAAAAAAAAAAACTCCCAAATTGGTTATTGTTGATAAAGATAAACTCCCTTTTAAATTTACCATTATCTTAATTATATCCCTCAAACTAACCCAATCGATACATGATAAACACAATATAAACTCTAAACTCTTGCCTGCTAATTATAGCTGAGCACTTCTTAAAAAAAAAAGAATAATTAAAATAATCATAATAATTTCTTCTTATTACGATCATTGCCCTTTCTTTTCCTTTGGGTTCTGCTACCCTTTTTAGCCGAGTCACTGTCTTTTTTTTTCCTTCGGATTCCGCTACCTTTCTTAGCCCAGTCACGAAGGGGCATGGCTGCATCAGAAAACACCGCTACCCTTCTTGGCCTAGTCACGAAGGGCCATGGCTGCATCAGAAAACAAAACAAATCATGACAAAATTTTGGCTTTCCACAATTTTTTTTTCTAACTTTAGTTTTCCCCTTGGCTTATTTTTCGTGCTTGTTACTATACGGAAAAATTACACAGGTTTTGTTTGGGTCGGTGTGGTGCACTAATTTATAGATAGTGACCGTCTTGTATCAAAGGAAATGTCCACATCGTATACAATCCCTTTTTTTTTTTTAGTTCGCTATTTAGTTCCAATAATTTTCCTGCCCGTTGCTTGGCCAATATTATTATTTTTTCACTAGTTAATACAATTCTTAATAGTAATTATAACTTCCATTATCTGATTTTTAAAATATAACTACAAAAAAAGATTTTTATCCCAGAATGCAATTAACATCATTATATTCTCTGAAAACTTATATAATGCACGAAATTTCTAAACCATTTTCTCTCCCAGAAAAAAAATAAAAATAAATTAAACTTATGCAAACTGAAACGGACAAAAATAGAAATAGATACTTTTCTTTGAAGAGGGGGAGAGTTTAGTTGATTAATTTTCTTCTTTGGTCTTTGAATTTCACTTTTGAGTAGATATAATCATTCTTTTTAGAAGACGGATGCCCTTAAAATGTTTGACATAATACTCTGATGAGACTTTTTTAAGTTTTGATTGTATTTTCAAGTTAATTGGGCCATTGTTGGCCGGAAAAGGGACCTAGGGCCATTTGTTTTGCTGTGGCCTGTTTTGGCCAAACGACAGGGTGTGCATGGTAAGGCTCAGTGCCTAAGACGACGCACACCATGTTGTCAGACATGTCTACCTTGGTTGTTTTATTTTTTACTTGAACCTTCATATAGTACTGTTGCTTTCACCTCAAAAATGATTCTAACCCGTCCTGTAGGCTTCACTGTTGACGCTGTGATTGTCTCGCTCTCACTGAGATCTGTACATTTTATGAAAATACCCCTATGGGTGTTTGAACAAAAATGGCCTAAGTTTTCTTGAGGTATTTTTATTGAATTATTCAATTACCACTAATTATTTTTTGCTGCTCCAAGAACATTTTCTTATGCATGTGAGTTTTGGAGTGACATGTATATAGAAGTTATTCTGCATCAAGCCTGGGTTTCCATGGGTGATGTTATGTCAATTTTCCTGGGGACCTTATGGCCTGCTTTTATTTTCCTTTTGCAGGGGATATTTTGTAGATTGTAGGTGTGACCTTTTCGCGGTTCTTCGTTGGGCGAGACTTTTGACCCCTAGACAAATACAGGCTTTGCTAGGACAGGGTTATGGAATGCATGTAGGATTAGACCTTTTGGCGTAGATGTTCTCTTAATTACAGAGTTGTGTCTTGGGTGGAAACCGGAGACCAAGTCTATGCCATTACCACCCGGTGTGGTTACTCCTACCCTAGGGGATGTGACTTGGATTCTTGGGGTTCGGAGCGAGGGCAAGAACTTCCTTAGTATTCCACCAGAAGCCTCAGCTGACCTAGATGAGGTGGTCATGGGACTTATCAACATGACCCACTCCTCGATTCGTGGTGGGGGAAAGGATAGGATTTATTTGAAGAGACGAGAGGTATGGAGGGGGATTCGTGGTGGGGGAAAGGATAGGATTTATTTGAAGAGACGAGAGGTATGGAGGGGGAGGGGGAGGGGGAGGGGCAGGGGCAGGGGGAGAGGGTTCCCGTATAGAGAGTAAGGAGCGAGGGGAGGGTGGACGAGCACCTCGTGGTCGAGCACTCATAGTCCGCGGTTTGTCACGCCGATCTAGTAGATCTAAGGGTGGTGATGGTACGAACCAGGGCGGGCGGAGGCGAGGGGCGGCCTGGCCGACATCGTACCTGGTAGACTGGGGCTAGCATTGGCAAGGGTCCTGCCCTGGCTGGAGATATAGCAGAGCACGTCTTCCCTGAGTCGAAGGAGTCAGAGCAGGCCGAGGGGCCAACTATGGAGGAGGAGGGAGATCATGAAGCCGAGGAGACTGTTTCTGGGATAATAATATAATGAGCTTAGTCCCCAGGAGAGAGGTGAGAGGGAGAGAAGTGAGCGGGATATATGTTAAGAGGATGAGCCCGAGGTCTTTAGACAAAAGATTGACCTATGTACGGATCTTGGTGAGCTGAGTGTAGGGGAGGAGCATAGGTTTCTGGCCTTTCTATTTGGTACCTTCCTTTTTTCTGATCCCTCAGATTTAAAGTCCTTTGAAGGACGGGAGATCTGGAGAAGGTAGCATGGGGATGGTTATACCGCCATGGGGAGAGTGCAAGGGCGATCCAGGTACCCTTCTTTTCTTTGAGATTTGTGATTTTCCTAGGTTGGGTTCTTAGCATCCCCATGGGGAGAGTTCAAGGGTGATCCATATTCCTCCAGATACCCTTCTTTTCTTTGAGATTTGTGATTTTCCTGGGTTGGGTTCTCGAAATCATTTCGCCTTTGGATTAGGCCCAGGCATGGGTGCATATCGCGATTCCTCACCCGATACCAGGACGGTTAGTGCCCCAGCTCCCCTCTCTCTATTCACTAGTGGGCTTGGCATTCGGTATCTGATGAGGCACATTCTACTCCTCATTCCTGGACATTTTTTTAGTATTTCCCTTCACTTAAGAACATTTCTGCTTCCTCTTCGAATTTTAGATTGATTGATTGGATTGGATTGGACCCGACCCCATGAGGGTGTTGAGGACCACTGCTCACTTTATTTGCATGGATGTGGTGGAGGTGTATCACCCGGGTCGACAATTTTCTCTCTTCCAATCTGCTCTCGAGTTTAGCCGCCGAGGAATAGATTGGGTGGGTGTCTTACCTGACAGACATTGTTCCTTTCCTTGGATAAAGGAGTGGAGAGGCACAGACATGGTTCCTTTCCTTGGATAAAAGGAGTGGAGAGGCAGGGTGGTCGGATGTGGATAACGACATGCCACTATCAGTTTATGAGGAGAGATATAGGGTTATGTCCAAGGATGTTGCTTTCCTTACAGTGCATGGGGAGGAGGTGGCCCGACAGTTGAGCATTGACAGATCTAAGGGGAGAGCGGGCCAACCTTCTCAAGAGGACCTAGTGATTCAGCAAGGCCGATACGCGGAGGCGGTCTGTGATCGGGCATCGAGCGAGTGAAGGGGGAGCAGGCCAGGTGAGTGAGGGAGAGATCAGAGGCTGAGTGTGCCACCATGAGGATGAGGTTAGAGCCGTGTTGGACAGGCTTCGGTCTGGCACCTCTACCTGTCTCTAATTCCGTGAGAGAGATGAGGAAGCTTTAACAGACCGTCGGTCACCTTTGAGTCGAACGAGTACATTTCTTTCTCCCTCTTTTATTTTATTTTATTTCCTCTCTTTGACAACTGATTGTTTTTTTTTTTCTTTTGCGATCTCCCTCAAAGTGTGCCAGAGGAGGGGCAGTGAGAGTTTAGCAGTCATCCCCCCAGGCAGATGTGACACCCTCTTCTTTTTCTTTTGTGTTTCTCTTTTTGTATGGATTGGTGTGCTTAAAGCACATTTTTTTCTTCATTCTCACACATTTAGAGGTTAAGATAATTAATCGTAAGATTTTCCAACCTTTTCGGTTGAATAAATCTTTGAGGTGAACTTTACTCATGCATTTAAAGTTTATACATTATATAAATATTTTTTCTTGAAAAAATAAAAAATATATAATGGTCAGTTGATACTTACAATAAATGCCTAATGACCTAGATTGAATTTGGACCGATCTAATGATCATGATTGCATTTCATATTTGATTTTTAATCCTTTTTTACCAATCTTAATCATTTAAAGTTTGGGGAATACTCTAATAAAAATATTAAACAAATAATTAGTAAAAACTAAATTGATTGAAATAGCCTAAAATTTTAGGGGTATTTCAATCAATTTATTTTTTTATAAATTATGTTTTTAATATTTTTATTAGATGTGCCTTGAGAAGAAATGTAGGCACCTAAAATTTTATTTGATTTGGATTTGTATAAAAAATGTTAATATTATATTACAAAATACAGTTGTGACTATGAGATCGGCCCATATTCAATCTAGGTCATTAAGCTTACACTATTCAATCAACCCCTGGACTAACATGAGCTTTAATGATTTCATGCAGCAGTTGTATAATAATATGATACAACAACCTTAAAAACCGTCTTAAGGGCATTTGTCTGATCCAAAATTTGAAATATACACTATTTTCATTCTAATGAACATTCACAAAAAAAAAAAAAAAAATTGAAAACACAACCTAGAAAGTATTTTTTTAGCCCAATTAACATAAGCCGTTCATTTTGGTGAGAGGCTTTAGAATGATTTTTTCATTTTCAATTTTTTTGAATGGCTTTATTATCATTAGATGAACAATGTTATAAAATAAAAAAATGATTTTGAGTTTGTAAAGGCTAAGATCTCGAAATTCACAAAATGAATGGTCTAGATTCATTTTGAAGGGGACTCATTTTGACCATATCTAGGGTTCAAATTGAGCTTTTTTTTTTTTTTGAGGGATTGATTATTGAGATGAAGAGAGTGTGTGCAAAATTTGGGGTCATACAAATACCACAAACATGGTTTTTTAGAAGTGTCGTGACATTATACTATGAGACAACCGTTGCATCGGATCATTGCTTATATATATATATATATATATATATATATATATACAACGTAAAATGTTTATATATAGGTCAATGAGGGGCCAAATTTGAAATTTAGGGGCGCAAGCCCAAGGTAGGGTACACGGGGTTTTATCCATGAGCAATAAAAGCAAAGAAATTCAGAGGGCAAAGGGACAACCTTATAATGGTAAGAAATAAAATAAAACAAGCACGTGTGATGGGGTGTGGTTTTCAGCAAAATAGAATATAACTTACACGTGTGAAGCCACATGATTTCATGCACAAAGGAAGAAAACTGGAAAATAAAAAGCTTGTGGATAGAAAGGTCCATCCAGATCACAGCAATGCATTAAAAAGTTAAAAAAAGGGAACCTCAAGGGCCCCTACTCAATTCTTTATCTCATAGGAGACAGAAAGACCAATCAACTCCGGCCTCTCCATCTCATTCACCTGCTACGAAATTTATTTATCTATTTGTTCCTTGTTTTAGATGTGGATGAGGTTTTTAAAACAAAATAAAGCCACACCTCAAATCCTCGTTTGAAAAGTACGTTCGGCAATGAAAATCTCCATGGTGGCTCTAAAATCAATTTCCAACACTGACAATGAAATTTGAAACTTAAAAAATTGTAAAGATCTTGTAGATCTACGAATACTTATTTTTAAGGCGAAATGGACGGTCTAGTTAATTTGTTACAATATACGCTATTTTTAGATCTTGAAATCCTAAATGTTTTCCACAACCATAATGTTCAAGTCGAAGATGATTAATGTAAAGGTTTTCCAATGCTTGAATTGCAATTTTCCATGAGTTATAAGGTGAGGCTGTATTTATTTTGATAGGGCTGCAGCCCTGTCAAATCATTTTCCTTAAGATATTCCATTAAACTCCTACCACCACTAAGAGCATTAATTAACCCATTTAATTTAATTTTCGCGCTTTAACTTTAGTTTTTAGGAAAAATTATAGAAACTCCCCTTTGACCACACTTTATAAGCATGTTAGATCAATTTTTTTTTTTTCTTTTGGGTAGTTTAGTGGGAAAGGCGGTGTAGGAATAGAACTCAAGATGTTATTTTATGGTGCCCTACTACCCCGACCACCTAGCCTTAAGGCCATTCTTGAATGCCATGGCATTTACTTGTTATGAGAAAACTTTTTCTTGATCTATTATTCCTTTTTTAAATATGGAAAAAAAATTATATAAAGTGTTAATTTTATACTAGTGAAATAAGGTACACTTCAAAAATCCTCTAGAAGAAAGTGTGTCAATGATGAGAAACACTCCAATTGATCATCTCGGAGATATATGAATATGAAGAAAAAAAAAAATTGCAAGTCCTAAAAATGGCACATCTTGTAACAAGATATCTGAATCCTTTACTTTCAATAGTTTCAAGTTTCTATAGATCAGCTCAATATTTTTGAGATTTTAAATTTCATAACCGGATATGAAAATAGATTTTAGGCATCATTATTTTCTTAAACTAGAACTATATCTCTAGGCAAAATCTAGATGTGGACCATAACTTCTAGGCAAAATCTAGATGTGGGCCATAACTTCTATAGCATAAGGAGGACACCCTTTAGATATTCCATTAATCTCTTTCCATGAGGGAATTAGTTTGCCCTTTCAATTTTATTTTTTATGGATTGAGGTCCCAAACATCAATCTAGACCCTAAATCTAATTTTCCCTTAAAAATACCATAACCCCAAAACAAACAACCTAAATAAATTTCGTAAAAAGGAAGAATACACGCATAAAATTTCTAGATGTCAATCCTCGTGACCTTTGAAGCATAGATATCGACAAACATGAATTTGAAGCGCTAAAAATGGTCCATCACAAGAGCTATCTCAATATAGTATCTCAGCAAAAAGTTGATTAAATTTAAAACCTAGTTTTTAGAGCGAAAAAATATTTAAACGTGTTTAAAATGTGTTTTGAGCTCCGAATCTATGTAATGCGTAGGGCTGGCAATGAATCGGGTTGCTTGGCTCTAAGAATCTTCAGCTTCGGGCACAAATTTTGGCTCGAGCTGGGATTGACTGATCTAGCGAGGCTTTTTGTTTTGTCTTTTTTTCTAAATTTTCATTAGGCCTTGCATGGCCCCAGCCAGTCCTAAGGTAGGGGGTCCTAGACATGGACCGTGGGCTTCATGTAGGGATGGCAACGGGTCGGTTCGGACCTAGACCTGATTGGACCTGAATTCATGGGATTTAGATCGGATCTGACCGAAAAATTAAAATATTGATGTATTTAAGTATATTTAAATATATTTCATATCTTCGGATCCGAAAAATATTATCAAACCCAGACCCAACTAGACCTAGACCCGGACATGAATAGTGTTTGTGTCCAAGATTTAGGGTGGGATCCAACTTGCCGATTCCAATTTTTAGACCTATACCCATACCTGGATCGGGTCTACCCCTAGGTTCTTGAGTCGGGTTCGGGGTCCATTGCCACCTCTATGGGGCTTGGGGTAGTGCCTCTTTGCCCAAGCATGCTTTGACGGGCCTATAAGGACCGGTCTTGGCCTATACTTTGCAAATCCTAGTAATAGGATTTTAGGGGCCATACGCTGTTTCGGGGCGGCTGGGGCCGCACCTGAAGGAAAAATTAACAACCTCAGTCAAACTATTTAATTACTCAACTCATTCCATGGGAGATGATAGAATTGAAACAATAGCAAACTATAACCTCAAACTCAAGAGGTGCACCATGTGTGTGCAAGAGAGAGCACAAAAGCCTAGGTGCTGGAAAATATGTTGAATTTCTCTCTAGAAAATCTGTTAAATCTAACTCTAAAACAAACCCAAGAAAGTTGGCTTTAGAATGGAAAATGTAAGCGAGAGAGAGAGAGAGAGAGAGAGCACATAAACCTAAGTAATGGAAAAGATGTGTTGAATCTCTCTCTAAAACAAACCCAAGAAAGTTGGCTTTAGAATAGGAAAATGTAAGCGAGAGAGAGAGAGAGAGAGCACATAAACCTAAGTAATGGAAAAGATGTGTTGAATCTGTCTCTAAAACAAACCCAAGAAAGTTGGTTTTAGAATGGAAAAAAACCTCCACGAAGCAACCTCAAGTGAAGGTCTAGAAAGCATAGGCATAGTTGGCGTCCCCTCCTAGGTGCAATTCCAGTTGTTTGTTTGTGCGGTGGTTTGACGCTGCTGCTGCCCATGCGGTGGCGTGTTGCTTCGGGAGTGGGCTACGCTTCTCAAATAAAAAAAATGAAGAGAGAGAAAGGCGAGTATTCTATAGAGAGAGAGAGAGAAAGAGAGAGTTGTCTGTTATTGTAAGACGTGCAAGGGTGGTGCACGGTGGGGTGGGGGTTTTGAAAATGGGAGGAAATCAAGGTGGTCCGACAAAGAGCATCTCTCTCTAACTCATGTGGGTTCGGGGGTTTGCGTTTCCAATGCGTTTCTCTCTCTCGCATGGACTTGAGTGAGGCGAGAGGACCGGAACTTTGGCCGGGGCCCTAAGGAACACCTCTTCCCATGGCTACCGCATTTGACGCTGGTCTAAACAACACAAGCACCAGGTCTAGAGAGAGAGAGAGAGAGCAGATGCAAATGGTGTGTAATCGATTATTTACTTCTCTCGCAATATTTATACAGGGAAATATAAATAAATAAAGCCTCACCTCAAAACTCACTGAAATTGTAGTTTTAATCTTTAGATCCATCATCTTAGTTTGAGCATTATGGTTGTGAAATAAATTAGAATTTTAAGTCGGTGCAATATACCATTTACTATTTAGACATTCCATTTCACTTTAAAAATAAGATTTCAACGATCTACAAGATGTGTATTACTTTTTTAGCTTTAAATTTCATAGTCGACAGTAAAAATTAATTGTAAAGCCATCATGGACATTTTTGAAATCCAAAGTACTTACTAAATGAGGGGTTGAAATAAGGATTTACTTTATTTTTGTCAAACCTAGACCTTATATAAATTGCATCTAATATAAACATACCTCTTTCAGTTCCATTATGGGGATGGAGTTGAGGTCGTGGTATTAGCACTATCTGAATCTCAACTGTGAACCACGATAGAATGGGATAGATGTACGAAACAATGTGAGGAAAGGGATGGATATAAGAACCAATGTGGTAAGAACAAAGGGATAGACCTCTAGGCTTGATTGGTTAGAGTAGAGTGCCACAAAATGATGTCTAGAATTATTTCATTCCCACATGTGACTTGAGTTATCGTTTAGAGGAGGAGAAATTTATCAAAATACTCATTAAAGATAAACTATTTAATATAATACTGATTGGCAATTTTTTCAACTCAAGATCGTGTGTTTTTTTATAAGCATTTTGAAATTAAAATTGAAAGATATAGGTGAAGTGGTAAATTGTACATACTTTATGAGTAATTTAATAAATTCTTAGAAGAAAAAATGATGCGAGGACCCATCAAGTTCGCAATTAATAATTAACCTTCAGAAAAGAAAAAAAAAAGGATAATATTGGTAGATATAGCTATTTGTGTGTGAGAGGTTTTAGGTGAGAGAGGTTTTAGGTGAACTATCCAAGTTTATATGAAAAATCCTATACGACCTGACTCAGACCTTTTGTTTGAACTGATGGAAAAATGGGTAAAACATGTACGGCAAATTTATCAAAATACACTAAATATTTGAACTAGTTACATTTTACGTAATTGTACTTTGATAAATTTCAAAATCTCATTTTATGGGTTACTTGAAATTTGATCAACACAGTAATGTTGGACAAAATAAAATTCGATAAAAAAAGTATAGATAAGATGTTAAATAGTTCATATCAAAGGTGTAAAAAAGTATAGGTAAGATGTTAAATAGTTTGCATCATAGATCTAATTTAATAAATTTACCAAATGTTTTAAAATATATTTTAAAATTTTATAGATCTCGCTTTTAAACACCCCTTACCAATTTGGGTCTAAGTGGTCTTCTGGTTGGACCAGTTGGTTAGATAATAGGCAGGTCGGATCGGTCGATGGAGCCATCTCGGTTACCTGCGGATATCAGGAACTGTGCGGTTCCCACTAGGAAACGACCAATTATTTGATAGCACATTTTAATTTTTCTTATTTTTTCAATTAATTTTTTAAATTTTACTGACTGATTCACTCAGCCAGATCGTTGGTCCGAATCAGTGATTCGTTGAATCGGACTGGTTTCTTAGATTGCCGGTTCACTCTACCGATCGATCTAGGGTTTTAAACATTGATAGTCATTAATATTCTCCTAGAAGTCTACTACATATCATCTTGATAATTGATTATAGATTCAACAAGCCAAATGTGCACAATGTGTTGGAAAATTTTCTTGCTAAAGAAAATGTCAAGTGGCCACATTTTGTTTGGGAATGGAAATAAAAGACTTGGGAGAAGAACCCAAGTTTTGTCTCTTGGCTCTATTTCACTTAACACTTAGTGCTATTTTGACCAAAATAATAATCTCATGTGTCCGGCTTCTGGAGCCGTACTAGAAAACAAAACATGCAAAAGGACCAGGAATTGCATGTCACAACAAATATGAAATAGGTTAAGATGTAAAGTTCGTGAAATAAAAATAGAAAGTAGCCTAAGATAATTTGTGAATTACATACGGACACAAAAAGAATACTAATATGCCTCAATTTTGAGTTAAGATTACATAGAAGGTGTCAACCTCAGGTTTTTATTTTTTCAAAATTATTCTTTAGTCCCAAGATAGTATCCTCAGACATCATTTTGCTTTCTGTTTTTTTTTCTTTTTGACTTTTTTTGGTAGTAAGGTTGTAACCGGGGCAGTGCCTAGTCAGTATGATGTTAGCATCGTCGGGCCACCTTTTGTGGTGCTTTTCAAAGTGGTCCGAGGTTGACATCCTCATACCACAAAGGTTGACTTTCTTAAGCATTCAGAGGTGGTTCGAGCTACCCATTCTTGAACCGCCTTCTCTGGTGATTTTCAAAAAAATCTGAAGTTGGTATCCTCGGACCGTATTAAATCATTTGTACGTTAAAAAATAAAACGGTAAAAAGATGCCAACCTTGGATTGCCTTCCGGATTTGCCACCTACTATCGGGCAAACTTTAAAATGCACAGGTTGACCGATCTTCGTTATAATTTCATACAAAATCCGCCCATTTTTTGTTTTATTTATCGTACCTAAATTACTCAAGATAATAGCACGATGCAAGCAAAATATTTGCCTGAAGCATATTATTGCGGAGGGAGAGAGATGCCAAATCAGGTGAGTTTTGATTGGTTGAATCAAGTTATGGGGGAGAGAAAAGCAAAATCACGTGAATTTTGATTGGTTGAAACAAGTTGGGGAGAGAGAGAGAATATTTTGAAAAGTTTGACTGGTCAAATGAAGAGAGAGAGAGAGAGTTAAGTAAAGGAAATTGGCAATGGTAGATTGATGGGCGGTCCAGGTTGGAAGTCTCTCGCATAGCAATCTGTGACCATCTATTATCATCATCTGCCAACTCCAATTTCCCATAACCCACATGCACACACCTGCATATTCCAATCCTCTCTCTCTCTCTACTAACAATACAAAAGACTACCATCTCTCTATTTCTCTCTCTCTCTCTAACTAAATAAATACTACCTCTCTCTCTCTCTACTAACTAACTAACTAACAACTAACTACTACTCTCTCTTACTTCTTCTCTCTCTACTAAACTAACTAACTAACTACTACTCTCTCTCTCTCTCTACTAACAATAACAAAGAATACCACTCTCTCTATTCTCTCTCTCTCTCTCTAACAATCAAAATATACCTCTCTCTCTCTCTCTAAAAAATCAAAAGATAACCCCTCTAAAAAAGATTACCTCTCTCTCTCTAAAAAATCAAATCAAAAGATAACCCTTCATGGTAACTCCCAGATTTTCAGGTACCCACACTACATACCATCATTTATCAGCTTTGGCCACTTATAACTCGCATTGGAAATCTAAACCTGCAACTCTTTTATTTAATCTGACTCTGTGGTCTCTATGAAGCTTTAAGACAATGTTAATTTAATGGTTTTCTAGTCCGCTCCTCCTTCAAGATTGGACCACTTGATTAAGTGGTTTCCTTGAAAAGAAGTTCATAAGTTTTTATAAATTGGCTCCGTATAAACTTTTTCCTTTTATAAATCTTGAAAATTTATTCTTTTTTCCAAATAAATTTGACTTCTTTATGTCCCCTATATTTGCCAAATATGTACGAATATTTTTAAAGAACAATTAAAATGCTCTGTTAAGTTCTTTGTAACTTGCTTTAATATATCTTTTTATGTTTGGAAATACTTAATATAAGGCATCAACTTTATATTATTTTATTGAAGTAAGGTGCACCTTCGAAATTCTCTAGTAGAGAGTGCTCGACATTGAAAATTTTTTCAATTGATCATCTCGATCTCAAGATGTATGGATATGATCGAAAAAATATATGTTTAGTTCTAAAATAATGCATTTTGTAACATGTTGTCTAGAGCTTCTATTTTCAATATTTCAAGTGTTTATAGTTTTGCTCAATTTAGAATTTTAAATTTTATATTCAAAGATAAAAATAAATTTTTAAACCATAATGAAATTTTGATAGTAGAACTACATCTCTAGGCAAAATTTAAATGTGCGCCTTACTTATATGGTAGAAGGAGGGTGCCATATAAAATTATCACCCTTCATGTTTTATATACCAGCAAACTATTTATTTTTATTTATTTATTTGAACTAGAAATTTATGTTTATTTTTTTATGCGGGTCTTGTAACTTGAACTCTTTTAAGTTTCTTATATGTGTTTTTATGTTTCTTACGAACAAAAATTTTAATATTTATTTTTAGAGTGGACAACGTGTGGATACAAAGAAAAATATTTATTAAATTACGAAGTGAGCCAATTTTGGGTTAACACTACATGGAAGGTTGGTCAACTTGAGGTTTATTTTCAATATTTATTATTTTTCGATAATAGGGTTGTGCCCTATTGTTTTGGGGGCAGTGCCTAGTCAGTACGATGTTAGCATCATCGTACCACCTTCTGTGGTGCTCTTCAAAGCGGTCTAAAGTTGGCATCTTTGGACTGCAAAGACTAATTTTGTTAAGGATTCAGAGGCAGTCAGAGTTGCTCATTCTCGGACCGCATTCTTTGGTGCTCTTCAGGGCGGTCCGAGGTTGGCATCCTCGGATCACATTAACTCATTTGCTTGCTAAGAAATAAGGCGGTCCAAAGATGCCAATCTCGGATTGCCTTTTGGATTGGGCACTGCCCGTCACACTAGGGCATTGCCCTACTAACGAGAAAAAAAAATGGCCCATTTCATAGTTTCCTAATTTTGAAAAAAAATAAAAAAGTAGATCTTCCGTATGATTTTCGACCAAAATTAGCCGATTTCGTATTTTCTAAATTTTTTGTGTGTACGTAAATAAATTACTCTTATATTTAAAGGTCAAGTGATGAAGGCCTTAACTGATCAAACCCACTCTTTATTTCTTTTTCTTTTAGTGGAAAAATAATAAAAAATAAAAAGGTGTAAAAAGTTTTCCTAAAGAAAGCACAGAAATTTCGAGAAAGAGAATGCATCTTGAGGAAGATTGTGTACCTGATATGTTAATGTCCAAATGAAAGAAACCTCTCTCTCTCTCTCTAGGTGAGGAAAACTGAGAACTCAGAGGGACATTGGATGGTTAGTTATTAAAGATTGGAGAGTCTGAGAATAATCGTTATACTATGACAGTTATAGTGAAAGTAATTCTAACTTATAAGAGATAGTGAAGCATGGAAATTGTCATAAAAGAAACAGGTAATTTGAATTTAGAGAGAGAGAGAGGGAGAGAGAACTTATAGAGAGAGAAAGTGATTGAAGAAGGTTGGGGGAGTGCAGTTGAGAGGAAGAAAGGGTGTGTGAGAGAGAAGGGGCCCACGCACCGCCATGCGCACGGCTGTCTCACCAAAACCTAACCCGTCAGCCCTAACCTAATTCCAAACCAAACCCCAAGTCCCAAACCAAATTCCAAACCCTAACCCTAACACTAACCAACACAAAGTCTCCTCTCTCTAAATCGCTTTTGGGAAGAAGACTTTTTGGCGCAGATAGAAAGATGGATAGGTTCAGTGAGGAAGTAGTTTTGCTTTCCTTTCCTGAGGTTACAGATGCACCTCTCTTCTCTCTCTAGTCCAGCTTCCTTGGATGCTACTTTATTCTCTCTCTAACAGGTAACTCAAGGATCAAACAGACCGCCGAGTGTTTGTTTCTCTCCCTAGGCTGAGAATTTCTTGGTCCTATCTTTCTTCTCTTTCTATATTATGAGTTTCTTGTGTATTTTTCCATTTAACTGTTGAAATTTGTGAAGGAAGTTATAAGCCTATAACTGATGCATCCCATGTAAGATGTGTAAATGCTCTCTCTCTCTAAAAACAGAAGAAGGGTGCTCTACTAAGAGATTAATTTCACTTTGTAACAGATCGGAAAGTGGTAGCGGACTTAGAAGATGGGTAATCTCTTTCCTTGGAAATGGTTTTCTATCATCTCTAATTTAATGAAGGTAGCTTAGAGACCCGAGAGAGAGATTTCTCATGAAATAGGAGAGGGGTTTTCCATCATCTGAAAAGCCAACTGACTAGAGAAAGATTTCTCATCAAATTGGAGAGAGAGAATCGCAATCTTGTGAATATTGATATATAGAGAGTGAGATTTCTTATCAAATTGGGGAGAGAGCTTTCCAATTTTCTTCTCCCATAAAGGAGAGACAGAGGGAGGGGAGCATGTGTAATATATGAGACAGAGGGAAGAAAGAGAGAGAATGGATCCAATTACTGCATCAGGTCATGGCCTCTCGCTCCCCCCTCCCTTCCACACCAGAGATTTCCATAGCCATCACCACCACCAGCACCTCCACCACAACTCCGAAGAAGAACAAAGCCGGAGCAGTGATCTCAACAGAGGGATAAAGCGAGATCGAGATCCGAATACCCCGACAAGCAACAATGAAGAGAATCAAAACAGCAGCCAGAACATGGAGGTGCAACAGACAGGAGGAGAAGGCGAGGTAACTAGGCGGCCAAGGGGACGACCAGCAGGCTCAAAGAACAAGCCGAGGCCCCCAATCATCATCACCCGGGACAGCGCCAACGCACTCCGGTCGCATGTGATGGAGGTGGCGAGCGGGTGCGACATCGTGGAGAGTGTTGCTAACTATGCACGCCGCCGGCAGCGTGGGGTGTGCATACTGAGCGGGAGCGGCACCGTCACCAATGTCACGCTGCGGCAGCCGGCGGCACCCGGTGCCATAGTGACGCTCCATGGTCGCTTCGAGATCCTTTCACTGTCGGGGTCGTTCCTGCCGCCACCTGGACCGCCGGCGGCAACCGGTTTGACAATATATCTCGCAGGAGGGCAAGGCCAGGTGGTGGGAGGCACTGTGGTGGGTGCGCTGTTGGCTTCGGGGCCGGTCATCATTATGGCAGCATCATTTGGGAACGCTGCATTTGAGAGGTTGCCTTTGGATGAGGATGAGGCTGTATTGCAATTTCCCGGCGGTGGTGGGATGGGTGGGTCTCAGTCGAGTCCGGAGGCTCAGTCGCAGCCGCAGCAGCAACAGATGTTGGGGGATCCAAATGGAGCTTTGTTTCATGGGCTTTTACCCAATTTTACCAACAGCAGTCAGTTGCCGCCGGAGGCTTATGGTTGGGCAGGTGGCCGACCGCCTTATTGAGAACCCGGCCTCTCTCTCTGCCCTTTGAGCTAACTCTCTCTTCTTTCTCTCACATGACTTGACAAAGAGGAGTGTTGCAGTTCTTAGATTTGTGGTAAGGATGTTTTGAGGGATGATTTACATTTCTCTTTCTCTTCATATATTTGCTCTTTTTTCTCATCAGAATTTCCTATATCTTGGCATCTCTCCCTCAGTTTTATTCAGAAATTTTACTATCTTGATCTCTCTCTAGTTTGAGTTTCAACAAAAGGAGGGAACTAGGGTTTGTGGTGGTCGGGATGCTGTTGGCATAAAGGAATTGGGGTTTTAAGAGAGAGAAATTGGGTTTCAAGTTACAGATGAGAAAAGTTGGCAAATACTTCTCTCTCTCTCTCTCAATATTTTTCTCTCTATAAACTTTATCAAGAGGCTGAGGTTTTACATGGTTGAAAGAGGGAAGAAGGGGTGGAAAATTTTGGAAATGGGTGTGAATGATTTTGATGATGATAATTCATGTGTTTATTTGAGGAAAGCATGCCATTTGCATGGTTTAATGGACATGAAGATGAGTCATTGGCTTTTCCAGGAGCACCTGGTTGGGTGCTGCATGGAGAGAGAGTAAGAGAGTAAGAGAGAGAGAGAGAGAGTAAGAGAGAGAGCAAGAGAGAGAGAGAGAGTCAGGTAGAAAGGGGAGAGAGAGTCAGGTAGAAAGGGGAGGAGCTGCTTGGTTTTCAGTAGTGTGCAGAACTGTTATCGAGTTGACTATTTGAATACGTGCATCCAGGACACACGGGTTCTTCATGTAAGTGTTCCACTCCCTCTCTCTCTCTTTCTCTCTCAATTGTCTGCATCAAATTCATGTAACGGTTGGGGGTTCTGTCAGGGTCTGAATTCCTCTCTTTTGAGCTTCCAACTTTTTTATTCGTAACTCCCCAAAAAAACGCAGATTCTTGTGACTTCTGTTCCATAAATAAGTTGGGTTTCACCTCTTTAGTTTTGCCATTTTCCAAATGCAAGCTCGTTTCTAGCTTCTACCATTTTCTTCTGATAAATAATGAAACAAACCATTTTAGTAGTGGTGGAGTTCAAAGTGCATGCAAAATATCATGCACTCCCACAGTAGAGAGAAGAGAGAGAGAGATTTCTTTCTTCAAATTCCTTCTATCTGAGAATCAAGCCTTCTTGGTCTCTCTTTAGAATCCCCATCCATTGTCTGAGACGTTTTCCCCTTACAGCTATGATCTCCCATCCATTTTGTAACATTCATTGAACATTGCCAACTATGAAAAATATTCTGTCTTTTTTCTTGTCAAAAAAAAGAAAAGAAAAGAAAAATATTTAGTCTTTGCATTTTATATGTGACTAAATAACTCAGGCTTTACTAGTAGTTTATTTAATGTTGCTTAAATTGTCTGCAAGCGTTCTCATGTAGGATCATATGGGGTATGAAATAGGGTTCAACATAAATGAATTCGCTCCTTTTTGAAAGTTTTTTATTAGTCATTTATGCTCTTGATGCCAAACCTCATTCTTAATCCACTTATCGGATAGACATGCTCCTTTTTCTAAATTTATTAAACATAATGCACATATTCCTTTTTCTCCATGCTTTTTATAAGTTTCATGTATTTTCTTTTTCTTCCCTAAGGTGGCTGATATAGAAAACAATCCTTACCTAACCCAAAAAGGAAAAAGTTTATATACGGTTGCAACCTTAAAATGTAGAATTAAATATGCACCTAAAAAATCCATCATAAAAATTTGTTTGGATGTTGGAAAACCCTCTAATTGACTATCTCGACATCGAGATGTATGAATATGAAAAGAGAATAAAATTTCGAGTATGCAAAATAGTATATCTTGCAACACATTACCTGGACGGTCCATTTTCAAGATTTTCAAGTGTTTATAGATCTATTTGATCTGAACCATATTTAGAGTTTAAAATTTTATAATTAATGATGAAAATAAATTTTCAAGCCAATCCTAAGAATTTTTTATATCAAAACGACATTTATGATAAAATTTAAAGCTGCTCCTTAAATGACATATATGGTAAAATTCTCATGTGGAGAGAATTCAACATTAGTAGATAGAATTCAATACAATTTGTGAAAGCATTTGAGTGGCAGTCCCAGGGTCTTAAAGGTCCAACAAACTCATGTCATGGTTGGAAATGCATCTCTAATAGAGATTATTGTCCATGGTTTGGCATGCCTTTTTTTTATTGTTTTTATTTTTGCTCGAGAAGGCAAACTCAAATTTACATTGTGTGTAGGTATATTTATATTTTCTATAGGTATTTACCACACTCCAATGTCTAAGAAACTAGATTCTATTGGTGAATTTATGAAGATCTTGAACTGATACATCAAAGCATGGACTTCGATTCTGATGGCTAATTATGTCACATATATTGCTCCCTGCATTCTATGTTACATAGCACACGAATATGTGCTAGCATATGATACGCATACAAGTGCATAAATGTAATATTAAAATTGGTTTATAAAAAAATGATACATACATATACCATTTGAGAAATGGAACATAAGGGATTTAGTTTACATTTTAGAGTGCAGAAATGTAATATTAAAATTGGTTTATAAAAAAATGATACATACATATACCATTTGAGAAATGGAACATAAGGGATTTAGTTTACATTTTAGAGTGATTTACGTATGGACCCTAAAATTGTAGGTAAAATACAAAATGCTCCACTTATATGCAGAAGTTACAAAGAAGATCGGTCAACTCCCTTTTTTTTTTTTTCGAAATTGCCCCTCAATCAATCGAATTTTGATTTGCTTTTACTCTTTTTTTTTGTTTTGTTTTTTTCATTAGTATGGAAGTCCCTTACAGCATGGGGCACTTCCCTACTAATGAAAAAACTAAAAAAAAAAATAAAAAAATGAAAATTCACTCTAACTGAGAGATATTTTTGGAAAATTTTTAAAATGATGGTTGACCGAACTTCTTTGTAATTTCAGTCTATAAGCAGACCATTTTGTATTTTACCTAAAATTTTAGGGTCCGTACGTAAATCACTCTTACATTTAAATACTTTATAATGTGTTTCTCAACTAAAAGTACTGGTGCAATGCATGTGCCATTAGGGGTGGCAATGGGTCGGGTATGGATTGGGTCCGGTTGGACCCAGAACCAGACCTGAATAGATTTGAGTCCAGGTTTTGGACCCAGACCCGACCCATCGGGTCCAAAAATTGGACCCATAACCTACACGCTGCGTCTCGGGTCTACACCATCGGGTCTCGAGTCCATTGTCACCGTCACTATGAGCTTCTTTTATTTTTATTTATTTTTTGGTCCTTTATTTACCATCATATACTCGTATTATTGTCAACAAGGTCATAATCACCCGCTATTATATTTCAAGCCGTGTGATTTGTCGTTTAATAACTAAAGATGACTACTAGTTTTAATTATATTTAATTATTAATACACCCAAATGAATAGAGCTTAAAGTAAAGTATTTTATCTTTAATAGTTTACGTGTATAGATAGGATCAAGCTGGACTCGGACCCACCGGCCGGGTCCAGATGCTAGACACATACCCGACCCATGTTGAGTATACTCGTTGGGTCCTGGGTCAGGTCCGGTTCCATTGCCACCCCTATGTGCTATTGGCTAGTAAAATTATTAATCAGTTTAGGAAACCATGACTTGGATATGCTATTTGGCCTTGGGCTAGGCCGGGCAGGTACCAGCTAGGCTAAAAAGTGTTAAAAAATAAAACAATTCCTATAAAATATGAAAAATGTATTTAAAATAAAATTAGCAAAACAAATCTAAAAGAAATTATAAAATTAGTGAAAAAATAGATTTTGAAAAATCAATTTATGACTAGAAGTATTTTAGAAATAATCTAAAAGATAAGGAAAAAAGTAAATAAAAGTATTCATGAGCAAAATCTTTTTCAAAATGATAAAAAACATAAAAAAAGATATATATAAGGATGCAACTTTATAATATAGAACTACGGATGCATCTAAAAAATCCATTTAAAAAGGTAGTTTTAATGTTAAAAAACCGTTTGGTCGATCATCTCGACATCCAGATGTATGACCATGAAAAATAAAAAGATTTTAAATCTCAAAAATAGTGCATTTTACAACATATTATCTACACCGTCTATTTTGATGATTTTTGTATGTTGATAGATCTACTTGATTTTAACTATTTTTAAAATTTAAAATTTTATAATTAGATATAAAAATAGATTTTGAGAAAATCCTGAGAACATTTTACATCAAAATTATATACCATGATAAAATTTGAAGTGCACCTTACCTCTACAGCTACGGATGCATCCGTATGCCAACTGCACCCATCATAAAATCCTACAGAAGGGTTCGATCAAAGGCAAGATATATATTGAGGGTTGGGTTTCTTAAAACAGGAAGAAAGAAGGTGATTCTTCAAGCCAAACAAATTCTTTTTACTGGAGACATTGCATTCAATGGATAAGGATGGTAAAACGAAGAAGTTTATTTCGAAAACATTGGATATTTACTTGTTAATGTATTCAAGAAAACGTACATCTAACGGCAGAAGTTTAAAAAGAGAGAATGATATAACAGAAAATGACAACATAATTTATGTCTCCTGCATTTCTTAAATTTCAAAAAAGTCATATATTGAATGTTGCGCTGATATATTATCGAAGCTATAATTTTTTTTGGGTAATTCAGCGGGGATAAGGAGCCCCTACTCATTTTTTAATGCATTATGTGAGAATGAAAGCCTAAACTTTAGCTGGGGCACAAGTGGTGCTACCACCACAACCCCAACCCCATTCTCAAAAAACGTGGTAAGTCAGTAGGGATTTAGGCCCCTACCCTTTGATGAGGATGGAGTCCAAGACCCCACCATGAAGCTCAACAATACTACCGTCAAGGCCCCAAGACCATTCTCAATGGAAGCTATATACCTCAATTACTGATAGTTCAATATTTTAGGTTAGGGTGCAGCTTGTATAAGGTGTCAAAAAATGATTTGATTGGGCTGCAGCCCTATCAAAATAAATACGGAAAATATTTATATAGAGCCGAGTCTCTAAACAATCAAATTAAAGCCCACCTCACATATTTCACTAAAAGAGGTTGTTTTGATGTCCAAATATCCTGAAATTGATCATCTTGACACCAAGATGCATGAACATGAGTAAAACATGGATTTCAAGTTTTTGAAATAGTGCATCTTGTAACTCATTTTTGGATTGTCAATTTTCATGATTTTCAAGTTTTCATAGATCTGCTCTATTTACACTATTTTTGGAGCTTTAAATTTTATAATTAAAGATGAAAATATATTTTAAAGCTAGCACATAGATTTCCAGTATTGAAACCATATTTCTTGACACTATTTGATGGTGCGATTTATTTTGATTGTTTAGAGTCTCGACTCTATATAAACCACACCCAGTAAGTAAATCCCCACTTCATAACTCATCAAAAATTGTAATTCAAGCATTAACAAACCTTTACATCGATCATCTCTACTTAAAAATTATAGTAATGAAAAAAAAGAAAAGGATTTCAAGCTTTAAAAATAATGTATATTGTAACAAATTATCTAGACCAGTCCATTTTGCTTTAAAAATAAATTTTCATAGATCCACAAGATCTATACTATTTTTTGAGTTTCAAATTTTATTGTGGGCATTGGAAATTGATTTCAAAACCATCGTAGAGATTTTTGTCGCTGAAAGTACTTTCCGGATGAAGATTTGAGGCGAGGCTTTATTCTATTTTTATAAAGCCTAGGCCTTACATAAACCTCGCCCCTTAAATAATCAAAGCAAGACGTGCCTCCAAACTTTATCTGAAGATCCAATGTTAATATAATAAATCCTTATGATGGTCTAGAAAAGTATTTTACCCTGAATTGTGAAGCTTCAAAAGCTCCAAAACTGGTACAAGTCGAAACAGATTTATAAGCACTTCAAAATCTTGACATCTAGATAATGTTATAAGATGCACTATTTTTGAGAGGTGTGACTTTTTTTTTTTTTTTTTTGGGATTTTATACAATGAGACCATTTACCTTTGGTATAGGGAGGTCATAATTACTTACAATCATCCAATGTGAAATCTGATAGCTTGAGTGTGTCACAAAGTTCAAACAAATTTCTTTAGAACTTTGAACCACCCAATTTCATATCTAATGTTCAAGAATAATTGTGACTACCTTCTACCAGAGATAAATGATCTCATTATATACTTCCCCCTTCTTCATATTCGTAACTTCCCAAGTTGAGGTGATCAACTTGATGGCTTTCGAGTGATGGAGAAACCTTTTCTGCGTAGATTTTTGATAAGCGCCTTAATACGTATCTTTTCTATAGAGCACACCGTCTCATATTATTATCTAGTATATATCGTGATAGGCAACGCCCCATATGTAAAAGACAGCTATTGCATTCAAGTGGGTTAAGAGCAAGGATAAAGATCGATAAAATGCTTCAATTCAGGGAAATTCATCAAATCAGAGATCAATTACATTTCATCTATCCATTGATTTTCAGCAATTTCCAATAATTTGTGGCCCTTGATTATGTATCCTCTAAAGGCCATTTGAAATTAGATGAAAAGAATAATGTGCTTTTTGAAATTAACGTAAAAGAATCAAGTGAGATGTTAAATAGTTCACTCTTAAATGTACTTTTGATAAACTTTTCAAAACCTTAAATCTATGCAAGAGTTTTACCTCCATAAAGGGAGTTATAGAAAGTAGCCTATTAGATGGGACTAACATTCCCGTTCGAGAAAGGGGCTGAGTCGTGGTGGTAGTGATCCTACATACTATTCACTATGTTGTGGTTTTCATTCTCACTTGCATTACCCCACTAACATCTTAAAAAAAGAAAAAGCTTTCATTCTCAAGTACATCACCCTACTGACATATTAAAAAAAAAAAAACTTCTAAATCATTTAAAAAAAAAAAAGTAGGGGCCTATCTTTCCCACTGAATTACCCAAAAAAAAATATATGTCAATCGAATAGAATAGAACAATCAAAGGGGAGACAATCATCATTATGGAAAATATTTTGAGTGAGGAGTTTTATCAGGATGTGTTTACAAGGAATTTATCATATAATTATTGGGGTTTTAACATATTGAATTAATTAATTATTTATTTTAGAATAAGGTTTTATCAATGTTAACTAAAATGAATTCAAATTGTACTAAATTTAGAGATAAATAAATACAAATAATTTATACATAACAACAAATAAAGAAAAAACAAAAGAAAAAACAAGGAAAAAAAATGATTAGGTCGGGCGCAACTGGGCTGACACTGATCCTATCCTGCCTCGAGCCACAATTTATGGCCTAGGCTTTACTTTTTAAGAGTTGGGCCGGGCCACCCGGCCCATTGCTAGCCCTAGTCAAGCCCATTCTCTATTTTAGACTCCCATTTAGTTATGCGCACGCTAAAAAAGCATTTTGCACGTGATATAAAAATTACAAGGGAATGTTTTTTTCATGTGAAAATATTTTTAGAAAAATATTTTCATATGAAATAATTATCTCATGGTTAGTTGTGGAAATATTTTCATACCAATTCATCCCAATGCATCTTTTCATATCAATTGGTTAATTGGTGTGAAAATATTTTCTCACCTAACTTCACGACGGAATTTTTCATGTAAAGATATTTCTTGAGAAATATTTTCATGCGAACCACACACGCATGCAAAAATTTTGATGCTACATGTGCATGATTTGATTTTGAAAATATTTTTTTTTAACAAAATCATGCACATGTAGCATGTTTCAAAATAATAATAAAAAAAAGTAGAGAAAAAAAAAAATCTTATCCTTTTTATTGTCAAAAAAAAAAAAAATCACTGTAAACTGCTCCTTATTTGCCTTTGATTTCTTTTTTATGTGAACATATTACTATTGCAACCGTTGTATAGTAATATGATGCAACCATTTATTTATGATGTTCATTCACTTGGGGGAAGCTTTCTGTGAACTGAGTAGATGGCTGAGATGGCTTGAGTCACAATGTTACAAACGAGCTCTTAACCATCAGATCTTGATCAAAATGCTCATAGTTTTTTTATTTTTATTTTTATTCTACAAAAAATTTGAAAGATGCATAGATCCGACGTGGGTGAACATGATAAACTAATAAACAATATCTCAGGCGATGAAAAAATTCCAGAATACCCCAACAAATTTTAGGGGCATTTTGGTCATTTATTTTAATTATTTTGTTTTAGTTTTTCAATGATCACCCTAATGTTATGATGGGATGCCCAAAATTTCATCAAAAAATGTTTGTAGAAAAAAATGAAAAATAAAATAGTATTTGACATGACATTGTGGTATGAACAATCGTAGTTGTTTGATTTAGATCGAATGGGTTAAAAGTTGAGTCACATATAACTTATATGTTGTTGGGGAGGGGTCACACTCCCCGTGAATTAAAAGAAGAGATGTCAATTGGAAAAACAATAATATTTGGGTCGAGGTGTTGAACCCGAATCCAAGGTCGGGTCTATCCATCGAGTCCTGGGTCTGGTTGGGACCATTGCCATCCTAATGTTTATGTGAAACATGTGTGCTATGACTATGAGCTTCTTCTTCTTCTTTTTTTGTCTTTTTTTTACTCGCGGCATTTCAGTATTGCACAACATTTATGAGCACCCACATTCCTTTCTATATTACATAATATTTGGAAATTCCTAAGAAACAAACATATTGGCAACATTTATAAATACTCATATACACCCATATTATTCGGGTCGGGTCCGCGTTGGGTTAGGCAGGACCTGGACCTAGACCCAAACAGTATTCAGGTCCAGGTTTTGGACGCGGACGCAACCTTTCAAGTCCAAAATTTGGACCCATACATGGACCCAAGGTTGGGTCTAGTCGCTTCCATTGCCACCCCTAGATGGTATGCTGCATCTAATGGTTAAA
>NW_006499827.1:123364-137721 GCF_000471905.2 Amborella trichopoda
GCAAACATCAAAATAACATCTTTAAAATTTTTTTATGATTTTTAAGGTAGTCTAATACCCTAAATATCAAACATACCTATTTTTAGAGGGGTCTGATATTAAAAATATCAAACTACCCCATATTTGACATTTTTTATTTTTTGTAAATATTCCAGTGATGTTGGAAACATCAAGCTTTATGAAAAAATAAATAAATTTAGATGATGTGTGTGTAGAGTGATTTCGTGTAATTGTCTTATTGTAATATAATGAAATACACCTTCAAAAATCACTTTAGAAGCATGTGTTTTTACATGTGATTTTGCAAATAGCCAGACTAATTAAATCCTCATATGTCCACGATCGTGTCCAAACTTGAATATTAAAATTCAGAACAGGTGGGTTCAGCCAATTCAAATATATGAATAGATCAATCTGAAAAGACCTATCCTTCAAGATCCTTAGCTGAGCCGACTTAGGATTGTGTAAAATTCTGAAAGAAGACAGGTCATAAAGAAAAATAAATAAAATAGACTTATTATAGAAATAATGAATAAAAAAATAAAATAAAAAAAAGAAAGAACTTGGAAGCCGATACCTCAGGCTCGGCAACTGGAAGTCATCCAGTCAGTTCCACTCCTTCAACTCCTAAACCATGGTGAAGTGGAAGAACAAACCTTTCAGTCAAATCCTAAACCCTAGAGGAAAATTCCAGGACATAACTCTTTCTTGAACTGCAAATAAAACATATGGATCAGCAATCTTGATAGTGGAGCAATAATCATCTTCTTCAACTAATTGGGGCGCTAACTTTAGGTGCCAGATCTGTGGGTGCAACCTCCAATATTTCTTTTGTTTTCCTCTTATTCTATTTCACTTTATTTTATTTACTTTTATTTTTATTTTATTTTATTTTATTTTTTAACATCTTTGAAAATCCTATCTTCTAGTTTTCTACTATTTTTTACATTTTCTTTTAAATTTTACACAAACATAAGCCGACTTGTCTACCCAATGTTCGCAAAATCGAACTGGAACGGTTAACCGGACATGGGCCTGAAAGCGATTTAACCCGGCCTGACCGGTAAACCAGCCGATTCAACCACTCTAACCGGATAAGTTCTGCTCGATAAAACAAGTATGGAAAACAATAAATAAAATACAAAAAGAATCTATTAAAATATGAAAAGCATATGAAGAATGTGATTAAAACAAAACACACTCAAATGAAGTTTAAAATTAATAAAAAAAATGGATTTTAACGCATCGATTAGTGCCTAGTGGTATTTTTAAATATTTTTGAAAAATATCAAAAAATATAAAAGTGAATATCAATGACCATTTTTTTTTTTAATCTTTACCATAATGTAAAGAATACTAAAATAGTGTTAAAAAAATCGACTTGAGCAATTTTTTTTTAAAAGAAAATGAAGAAAAAAATTAAGTTATATATATTATAAACGCTTTTTTATTATCAACTAAGTAGTAAATGGCGCATTGGATTTGATAACAGAGGACTCATCTGGCAACAGGATTTGAACCATGATTCATATAAAACTTAATCATCAAAGCTAACCAATAAACCATTCTAATGTATTTGATATAAAATTGAAGTAGTATTTTATTTAAATTTTAAAATATTGGTTGATCACAAAAATCGGCCTAAACCAAAATCAACCAGATCTAACCAGCCAGTTAACGGTTAGATTGGCCGATTTTAGTACAACGAATTGTGAGAAAGAAGTCTTTTGCGCCCTATTTCTCATAATATGTAATTTGAAGGACCCTTATTTATCGACTTTTGAATTTAACTTTGTTTGGACACATATCTATATAGAATGACTTGTAGTATGTTTCATCTAGATACACATGTAAACAGTTTGGCACCAATTGTGGGGCCCGTTGAACTTAGGTTTGAGAAAAAACCAGCAAATAACGTCCTTTAAACTAGCAAGTCACGGCCAGACACGGAACTCTAGAGGACCTAACGATCCAGCGAGGCATTTAGTGAAACTCAGTTATAAAAGAAATTTTAGATAGATGAACTCTTGGAAAAAGTAATTATGCCCATTGTGGTAGTTCTTTCATTGTATATATATTGATAATACAATGATGTAATATATAGTTTCTTATCTTGTTACATCCAATATATACTTTCATATCTTGTTACATTCTCCTCACAAGGAAAAAGCAATATTTCTACTGTGGCATTTCCAAAATTTGGAATTTTTGGATTTTGTTTCTATTACTCTTGCTCAAAACTAGGCTGGAGAGACATTTGAAGCTCGAGTTTGAAACAAAGATCTCGAAAAACTTATCGTGGCAAAGGCTTAGTGAAGATATCAGCGACTTGATTGCGAGAGGAACAAAACGAGTGATAAGCAATCCAAGAACAACCTTGTCATGCACAAAATGATAGTCTAACTCAATGTGATTTTTCCTTGCATGAAAAACATGATTAATTGTCATGTAGAGAGTACTAATATTATCACAAAAAGGTGTTGGTAGCTAAGGATGAGACACTCCAATATCCCGAAGAATGAAAGAAAGCCTTGTCAATTCTGTAGCAGTGGATGTCATAGATCGGTATTCCGCTTCAGCATTGGAACAAGGCACAATCAAATGTTTCTTAACACTCCAAAATATGCAATTGGAACCAAGATAAGTACAAAAACCAATAGTTGACCGACGGATGGTTGGACATCCAGCCTAGTTTTCGTCAGAAAAGGCATATAACTCAAGGGAACTAACATATACGATTCTTATACCACATAATTGTATACCATTGAGATAACGAAGAATCCACTTAACTGCTTGAAAAAGGGCAATTGTAAGGGCATGCATAAATTGAGACACGTTATTAACAATATAGGAAAGGACTGGCCGTGTTATGGTAATGTATTGACGTGCACCAACACTGCTCCGATAAAGAGATGGATAAGGAACCATTGGTGTTGGAATATGTTTGGCATCGAGCATCTGAGCATGATCAAGAAGATCCCACACATATTTGTGTTGTGAGAAAAAAATATCCCACGTGAAAAATTAGATACTTGTATGCCGAGAAATATAAATAATATCAACAACATAAAGGAGAACGATAAGAGTGCCTTGAGTAGTGCAAAAAACAAGTAGAGATGAATCAACTATGCTACAATAAAACCCCAATACTAAATAGGCACTAAATCGATCAAACCATGCCTAAGGTGCTTGCTTGAGACCATATAAAGTTCCTTTCAATTTGGAGATATGATTTGGAAATTTTGAGCTAACAAATCCAAGAGGTTGTTCCATAAATACAAGTTCCTTAAGAAAACCATGCAGGAAAGCATTTTTCACATCCAACTGTTTGATAGGTCAATGTCGCACCATAACTATGATCAACACAATCCAAATACTAGAGGGCTTAAAAACCGGGCTGAATATTTCAGAGAAATCAATTCCAACAACTTGATTGTATCATTTAGCAATAAGTCTGGTTTTAAGTCTTTCTGGACTGCCATCAGACTTCAATTTGGTCCTATGGACCCAACGAGAACCAATAACATTTATACCTGGAAGATGTGAAACTAGCTCTCAAGTTGAATTAATGTGTAGGGCTTAAATATTCTCCCCCATCGCATGATGCGAATTCGGATGACCGAAGACAGACTTAATAGTTTTAGGTTCAGAAGGAATAGCTTTGAAAGTAGGAGCATTTGAGATTGCTGCCATGGATGGGAGAATCCAAGGTCTACAAGTACCATCTTGAGATCTTGTGACCATGTGATAACGAGGATACTCAGGCTGATAAAAAATTAGATTAGTTGGTTTTTTGAGTGGCAACAATTTCATTGCCATAGTTATGTGTTGCATCATCATGTATATCTTGCATCGGTGTTGCAGTGGTGACATCTCCCTTTATAAGAGAAGTTGGAGAGTTATCATTGGTGATGCGCAGAGAAGGACCTATGGGACCATATACATTAAAGGCATGTAAAAAATCATTTGATGAGAACTCAAAAAGTATAAGGGAAATCTGTTATACATTGACTAACAGATAACATGTTTTTTTTTGTTTTTTTTGTTTTTCATTTTAGGCACCAAATGAACATTAGAAACATTAAATTTTCTAGACTCTAGAGTAATATTTGCATCACCAATATGTGAAATATTTAATTGTTCACCATTCCTAACCATGACTATATATGTGCTTCTATAGGGACGAAGATTTAATAGTTTATTTGGATCTCTTATCATATGAGTACAAGCACTTGTGTCCGGGAACCATTCCGAGTCTTGTGAATCAGCTATAGTCATGCAACAAGGGCCCGATGAATATCTTCTACTTAGTGTGTGTGGTTGAATCGATGCCAACACTTCAATGCAGTATGTCTAAGTTTCCCACAAATTTGACATTTTTCCCAAGGTGTATGAACTGACTATTGTATCTGAGAATCTTGTTGACAGCCTTAATCCATGTGTCGCATAGGAAATGTACCGCCACTTTCTTGATTTTTCTGGGGCATCCCACGACCCACATTACTGATCTGACTAGTTTGAACAAACCCACACCCTCGAGAGTTGAAGAAATGTTGACCACCAAAGTTGTTCCTCCCTCTACCTCTATAATTCTGGTTATCTCTGTTGGGTCCAAAAAAATATTGTTGTTCAACAAAGGCTATATTTCGATTTGGATCTGATTATATTTCAAAGAATGGGGCTGATTTTTATTATCATGGCTTTGAAGAAGAGATATATTTTTAGAATATGAAAGAATCAGAGGCTTAAGCATAGTGGTAGTAAAACTCTCATATTTTTTATGAAGTCCATCAAAAAACCAAAAAACCTTATTTTCATCTAATACGGGTTTTCCAATAGCCGCCAAATCATCACATATACTCGTGAATTTGCATATGTATTTGATATGGCTGAATTCCCTTTCTTACAGAGTTGGAGTTGCGGAGTAAGTCGATACTCCCTAAATTGAGAATTACTTACATAGTTATTCTTTAAGCATTTCCAAACTTTTGTAAAAGTCATGAGGCCAACAACAAGGCCAAGACACTCTTATGATAATGTCCATGTGATTTAGGCTTTAAGAAGCCAGTCGGATTTTAGCCATGATTTGTACTATGGGTTTTCTATTTTATCTTATTATCAGGAGAAGAAATCTTTTGACTTGGTGTAAAACAATCACCATTTATAAACCCAAAAAGTTCACGACTCTCAATGAGAGAGAGCATTTGAGTTTCCCATAATAGATAGTTGTTATGTGTCAACTTAATAAACACAAAAGTTTCTATATTAAGGGTAGAAGGATAGGGATACTTGGGCATTGAGGATATAATATTCATTGGAACAAAGAGAGGACATTGTTTTCAAGAGAGAGAGAAAAATTGCAAGGGACGAATTTTGCAAACAAATTGGAAAAGTAGGTTGGGAAATATGAAGTGAGAAACCAGATATGTAATGGAAAGGACAATAGTGTTTTTAGAGAGAAAAATTTACATTCAATAGAGGAACAACAAACTTGGAATATGAGATTGGGATCGATGATCGCTCTGATACAAAAAAGAAATTTTAGAGAGATGAACTCTTGGAAAAAATAATTTTGCCCCACACTTTTTCTTGTGGTGGTTCTTTCATTGTATATATTGGTAATACAATAGTTTAATATACACGTTCTTATCTTGTTACATGAAAGATATACTTTCCTATCTTGTTACATTCTCCTATCAAGAAAAGAACAATATTTTTACTGTGGCCTTTCCAAAAATTGAAATTTTTGGATTTTAACATGTCTTTGGATATTTTCTAGCCCAAAAAGCTCCTTCTTTTGGTACAAGGATCTGCTTGTGCCAGATCCCGTGTTTCAGCAGGAAACATCCCTGTTGTGTCTTATTTCTTTGGTCTTCTGTATTCCTTAATGTTGTTTGGTAGTGTTTATTCTCTTACGTAATTTCTGACGTCAAGGGCAAGTAAAAAATGTCATCCTCTGGGTTGCCCAAACCGTCATTTTAGTTCTTTGTCTATTGAGTTTAATCTCCTAGCAGTTTGAAACCACTTTGAATTCATATTTGTAGACACCCCAGAAAACTGTAGAAATATCGAAGTACCCCTGGACCCTGAAACCTGAACCAATCATATGTCCCTCTAAAATGAACCACACCCCAACATCCAAGCCACATGGCAGAGCTTGAAACCTTGGAAGACGACCTGAAGACCAAACTAAATAGTCCAGAACCAAGGACTACCAGTTTGGAGACAACTACATAGCAAGCAGTTCCGACTACATTATAAAAGTCGCCAGCGAAGGTCTCAATGGACTTGAAAAAATGTTTATGCAGATCATCGAATCTGTGTGTCAACATACGCCCTAGAGTGTCGGCACTAACGGGTGGTGACTATAGGCAATGGCAAGTTCAAATTCGTTGGTAACACTAACAATACCGTCGGACTCTAACTGGTAAAATCAGGAAGACCAGGATGTACGGATTGACCATAAGATTTCTCGAAACTGTGACGACGATGACAGCCTCGGCAATGCTTCTGGCCTCGGACCTGTCGAATGAAATGTCAAATCACCTAACATTAGGATGAGTGCCATGAGTGGTCGATGACCTCACCAAATGTGGCACTCACGTCAACACCATTTCCACCATTGACAATCCTTGATGGGCCGGACCACCGGCCAGGGCAGGTTCCAAAAAAGGACATGTGACAAAGGTGCCATTATCGTTGCACATCTGACACACCGCCCCCAAAATTGTACCGTATTGTAAGATCATAGGTGGCTTAAGCGGCGTATTACGCGGCCCGTAATTAACGATCAGGCAACGAGTGTGTCAACCGCATTGATGGAATTGTCGCTCTCGATAAATCTACACAGCCCAGATTTGACCCCAAACTTCAATGTTGGTTCAGGCCCTGCATCCTTAAATAATATAGTAAAAGGATTATCATATGATTCTAGCAAGAACAAAGCAACATCACCTCCTCATACGATTCTAGCAAGAACAAAGCAACATCACCTCCTTATATGATTCTAGCAAGAACAAAGCAACATCATCTGCTTATCCTACTCATTCGTTAATTTCATCGAGTGAATAAATTATGTTGTTGAGCCCATTCAAGTATTCCAACACCTTCATACCCCTTGCATCCGTAAATAATAAAGTTTCCTTTTCAAGAAAAATCGATGTTTGAGTCATTTGGTTTGGCATAAGTTCAAGTTCACCCGTCAATCTGCCACCTTTTCCTCTTCTTCTATAAAATGGTAAATCCACTACAGAAAAATGAATAGTTATGAGTACCTTCTTATGCCATTGTTCTAAATCATCATCCTTTATAGTTTCTAATTTATTGGATTTCTATGTGTTGACTTTGTTGTACTAATATGTCTTGAACTTTTGATATCCAAATTTTAAAATATTTCTCCCATCAAACCTCTCAATCTCAAATTTATAGCTGTCCAGTTTTCCAATAGCGATGCACAGTTGGCTTGAGCTCTATCACCACTTACTGGGAACCAAGACTCACTGGATCACCCTTCTTTTGATGAGCCCTCCATTATAACAAATCGAATACCTCGAAACCAATTTGCCTATCAAAGGAAAAATTGATCTCAAGCAACCCAAACACCTAAAGCAAAATATCGTGTAATAGATTTTAGAAAAATAAAAAGAAATCTAGAGAAAAAAATAGGAAAACCTAAAACTATAGTGACGCACTACGGACAATCAAAGGACCACCAACGCAACATCCATGGCAACTAGTAGTGATACGATTTAACCATGACGAGAGAGTTATACGATTGGGAATAATATATAAGTTAACTAACAATTAGCAAACAACCATTGCTTCTGTTTGACTACAATTTTGGTTCACCCGCTAAGTAATGGGGAAACTTCAAAGTGTTAACGGTGGTAATGAAGCCCACGGGTGGTTGTTTGGGGTCTCAGACAATTAATTATACATCATGATATAAACTTTGGACCAAAAAAGGGGATCTGGAGGCACAAGGACGTGTCTTCGAAGTGCTAAACGCTCCCATCTCGATAAAATTTTAAGGTGCAAAGGTCTTCCGGCCTAAAATACAATTCTTGAGTTATTGAGTTACATACTTTTGACACCCGTACAAAACTAGTCTCGAAAATACTGATATATCGTTCCAACTGATATAGTTCTGCAAATATCAATTAAAACAAACTTCTCTCTCTTACTACAAAATTTATCATCCATTCGAATACATCCATTGAGAACATCTTCTCTCTAGCTAAAATTTAATCTTCCAATCGATAAAATAATGGCAGTTTAACATTGATTGAAAAATAGAAGCACATAAACATCTCACACAGAAAAATAATAGAAGACTTTTGTAACAGCAATTGTTACCTGAAAAGTCAAGTGAGATCAGAGCTTCAAAACATTTTCTCTCTCTGCAAACTTATGTTATTAAATTTAACAGAATGCATGCAGAAAATATCTCCACAAGAAAGAAGAGAGTTCACTGGTTTCTCCCTTTGGAGAGAGAGAGCTAACCTTTACTCTCTTCGAACGAATTAGGGAGAGAGCCTGATAATGGAGAGAATGAAACAGAGGTTAATAATACAGCTCATTTAAAAAGGTGTCAAAAGAATATTAAATGGGGGTTGCTTGGAAGCCAGGTGGTAAAAAACGTAGTGCAAATAAAATGTGGACCATAGGGTCTACACTTTAAAAATAGACTAGCACCAAATAAAAGTTTTTTAAACAATTTGGCAGCAAAAAGCTGACACCTACGACCAGGCATCTGTGAACGTAACCACCGATGCCCCGAACCCATTTATTTTACTTACCAAGCTTTGCCTAGCAATGAACATGGAAAGATTTTGTCAAAAATTTCAAAAGAAGGAAATCCTTCTAAATTTTTTTAACTAGTCTATGAATCTTTGCTCATTAGTAAATAATAAAGGCAAGAAACAGTCTAGAAGTCTCTGTCTCTCTCTTTCCCTTTTTTCTTTTTTTACAATCTCTCTCTCTATTACTCAAAAGTTTTGTACCAAATATCCGAAGGACTTTAGCATTCTTTTAAGTATAGTTGACATTCTTATAATTATTTAAAAACCTCTATAACATTATCTACACTAACTGGAACCAATGCCTTTCACTATTAATAATTTATAATATCTAGTTACTAATAATTTATACAAATTCCTAAAAATACAATGGAGACAAACTATTAGAATTCTTTCTATAAGGTGCCTTCTCTTCTTTTTTTTTTATTATATTTTATAGTATGAGAAACTCTGCTACAAGAAAAAATAAAAAATGGAAAATCTTATGTATTTAAGGATGGGATCCATGCAATGTTATGCACAACATATTACAAAGAATAATAAAATGTCCAAGAGTATCCATGGAGTCCACATGATTCTAATTGAGGAGGGAAAAAAAAAAGAAAAAAGGATGTGGCATCTGATAAATCCGAAAAAAGTGGCTTGTGATGCTCTTTTGGGTCAATTTTGATCGATATAAATAATTCCTTTTGTTCACATACATACTTGGTGTTGAAGCTCTCTCAACTTCCTTATTATTTGTTCACTTTCCAAGTTCTTCATGAAGCTCTTGTATCACGAGGCATATAGCAGGAAGTAACCATGTTCCAAAAGTTTCGCAAAATATTATTTCCTTGATAAAAAATGGGGGCCAAAGATGAGGAGTTCTAGTCAAACTAAACACAAACACGCTAGAAGTCTAATATCTAATATTGTGAAGTAGCTCCATCGTAGTACATATTAGAGTTCTGCAGCATTTAATTTGATTGGGATTCCTCATCTTTAACCCTAATTTCCATCAAAACATAATAAATTTCAAAAAATCTAACAGAATAGTAGTTTCTTGCTGTACACCTTGTTACTCTAAATCTTGATGAATATCAAGTAGAGAGTGAGTGAATAATAATGATGTTGAGGATGCTTGAACACCATTATGAGAAGAAAGGGAACAAGTATACTATCAAATATATCCAAAAGAACATCACAAACTACATGTTATTGATTTCCTACAAGCTACATTTTTTAACTACACGAAAAAACATTTTCTTTTTTAACTTTTCTTGGGCAGCAACCATTTAAAATTATTTCAGCATCGTCCGACATTTTATTCATTCGTATATGATATACAGTATATTGTATCCCTTATAACTTCAAATACAAAATGGTCTCCCCTTTCTTTGGCCTCTTTTACTTGTATTTCCTCTTCCATTCTACTTAAGGCAAGCAAAGAAACAAAAACATAGCATATGAAAAACATTCTAGCCATTTATATCTCCATTTCAATTTTTGCATTTTATATAAACTATCAGAAACTAGAGATTATAAATTATCAACAGCAGAATCGCATTGGTTCCTGCAACTTTTGAACAAGTATAAGAAGCAATTAATTATTAAAATTCAATTTACAAGAACATTAAGTATTAAAAAAAAAAAAGCATACACCAAGGATATAAATAATATGAGACTCGACAGCATTGAACTGTTAACAACAATTATATTTCAAGCCCGAATCTGATAAAAGTTGCCACTAGGTAAACCCCAAGAATCAACACTGTAATGACATCTTCCTCCAATAACACAGATATAACCACCTTACTCAATCAAAACCAATCCTGAAGCCTTCTCCCGCAGGAAACTCATATCATAAATAAACTTACCTATATTATGCCTACAAACAAATTCATTTGAAACTAAATCGGCGGATTTATTCTCTCTCTTGTCGATTTCAATGAAATTTTTAATAAGTGTTTCTCCTCTATATTTTGGTAGATTTGATAAGTTTATGAGAAGAAAGAGAATTCCTAATTGCATACACATCCAAAATACATAAAAGGAAAGAACTTAAACTTCCAAAAAAAACAGGACGAAAGAAAGAGAAAACAGAAGCGGCACCAGACACCTATCTAAAGTTCACTGTTGAGCAATATTTCTAGAGCAGTGCTATAAAACGCAGGTGACTTCCAAGTAAAACATCATATAAATGGGAAACAGCCCCGTTTGGCCGGATTCCATTGCTTAATTATTTTTATGTTAAACTGGTCGAGTCTTTGGTAGACTCGGCCAAGTCTGTCAGACATGACTTGGTCTTCAGACCATTTTGAATTCCAAACTCAGCACATGTTTCCCTATACCATTCAAGAGTGATGAATTTTCAATTGTGATCTCAGTGGCATTACAAGATCCAATAAATTAGAGAGTTGTGATCTCAGTGGCATTACAAGATCAAATAAATTAGAGATTATTGCACTATGTCCCATCAGAATTATATTGGCTAATAGTTCTTAGGATGGATATTTGCAATGGTGGAGCAACAAAGACTCGGACAATCTTTGCGCTCCTTGGCTATCCCCAAATCACGCACCATTACTTACAATATTGACAGGAAGACAATGTCATGAGATCAGTTGTTCAAATTTGAAGAAATGAATTCGTACCCATATTCATAATCACCCTTAGAAGTTTACTGAGGAGCATAGCTCAAGCTAAAATGAGAATAAGTGTGTTGGTTGTCTAACAGAAGAAAAGGGAGACACAAAGAAACTTATATCTGAGGACAAAGAGCTATAAACCAAGGCATATGAACTATTCATGAAAGAGGAGGTCTCTTGATTACCAAAACCCGTATATAATGGTTGTGTGATGGTATTCGATTCCATCAACAGATACGAATGCGACCTAAATAATGAACGAGATTTTGATACTCAAGTGATGATATGCTTTAATTCTCTCATTCCTGCAAAAGAGAATATTCCTTTGGAAGAGTTCTTGGATCTAAAAACCTTGTGCCCCTCCAATGAAATTAGATGTTTCTTACCAACGCTCAAACTTCAAAACAAGCAAATGGTAAGATATCATTCCTACGGCACAAAAGATTGGCTCTGAGCAGTGTACCTTTGATGAGTTCCACCCTTGTTTTTGAAAAATTTATCAACTTATCTGCGAGTTGCTACCTAACATCTCTACATGTATTGTCTTGAAAATCATCTCCAGGTTCGAAGTTATTTAGTTGGCCTAAGAGATTACTCAAAGAGGTCAATGTAAAGTATATGGGGAGAGATGCTAGAGAAGATAGACATGAGCCAAGGGTATTGACAAAGGATTAGAAAACCATTAGCAACATAATGTGTTTGGTTGTGATAAAAGTGCACAGTGTTCCCGACCACCCCTTCCTCCCTCCCTCTCCTCCTTCCACGCCACCCCTTTGTTTTTGAAAGTTAACCTGGGACCTGGTAGAATGGAACTCTAGACATCTTGTGACAAACCGCCACCGTGACAACCTATGCCTTGAGCCTGTACCTTACTGTAAAGTTTTCTATGGTAAGATTCCTTAACTACAAGTTTCTAGCTAATCTATCTAGACCGGTTTTATTTGTAAAATGTTCTCTAGTTTCCTAGGATCTCATGTCGAGCGTATATTTAAAATAGCATTGTGTAGCTGGCTTAAGAGATCATTCAAGAGCTCAGTTGAAAGTCTAGGGGGAAGATGGTACTAAGATAGATATGAGCAAGGAATTTGAGAATATGGCTTAGATTACACTCAGGACTGTAGTGTTTTAGTGTGTCTTCAACAGCCACAGCAGTAAAGTTCCATATGGTTGCAATTTGTATGTCAAGTTTTAAGCTGGGCCGATCCTTGCGGCAGCCTAATGCTGGCCAACCTCTCTTCCCTTGACATTTTATCATATCACCAACAAGGTGTTATGTAGAGGCCTTATTAGATCTTCCTCTGAAACAAATTTCCAGCATTTCCAAATAGCTTTTGGATGCCCAATTACAGTCTTCTCCACGCCAGGCAAAACAAACAAGAACAACAACAACTTAATATTTCTTAGTAACAAGCATTTTATTTGTCAAATATCCATACTTACCATTGAATAGCTAGGTCTATCTCTCTTTAATGGTAAAAATGAGGAGGGTGACATATTTTCATTTGTGAAATATTTCCATTTTAGATAAGAAAATTTGATATCAAGCAGTTGAATGAAGTGAAATACTACTATCTTGTGGCCAGCAATAACAACTAAAAACTTAACACTACCATTATTTCTTTGTTAGTGGCTACGAAAAATAGTGGATGCCATTGTTTAAGACAATGCAAATATCGATTACAGGTTTTGTGGACATAACCTAGTTAACAAAATCTGAAGCTTATATGGTTTTGCTGTATGTACTAGATATCAATTTACATCTGAGCTGGCCAAATATGAATGTGAAACTTGCATTCCTGGGAAAAAAGGAATATTTTTCATAATGAATTCTCACAAGAAAGGCATTGAACTTGTTGCAAACATCACTATCCACAAGGAACTTCATAAACGACTTAGGATTGGGCTCAAGGTAAGATGGTGTCAGGGTTTGAGGGGGCCACAATATATCTTTTTGAGTTTCATTCCTACCATGAGTTGAGGACCAACACCCAATAAACTACATAATAGTAATACGAAAAAAAAAAAAAGCAGCTTCGATCCCTTCTTTCAATCTTATTTGAAGCTTTATTTCCTACACTTGACATGCCCAAAACGATCCCTTCATGTGAATTTCAATGTAAACATGATTATAGCAAAATTAACAAAATAACATTCGGAATCTACACCAGACTCCTCCTCAATCTACTTACCTAAAAAAAGAAAGCAATTCAGAAAACTTTATCATTTCTATGCCGAAAGAAAAATCTTAATAAAAACATAATTCTGGGAAAAGAAAAGGAGGAAGTTGGCTTGGAATATATAAATTCTTGACCATGAGTTTAATGTATCTGATGAAATTAGGGTATGCCACATCCGAGGGATGCTTCTGGATAGGGAGTTCACATGGGATTTCAATGTTTTGAATGAAAAGAGGAGAGAGGAAATCTACAAGACTACAATTGTTTTCTCACTCTCTTCTCTATCTCTCATGCAAAAAAATCCATTGCTGGGATAGGCCTCGTTTGGATGATCGGGTAACTTTATTCAGCAATAGGGCTATTTAGAGATAAGGGAAAAGAGGTTTTGGTTAAGGAGAGTTTTCTGCAAGGAAAGGAAGGGGAAGGGAAGGAAAATTGGGAGTACTTTTCGGAAGTATTTCAAGTGGAGAAACGCAAGTATTTCTAAATAAATGGACCTTCCAAACAAGGGAAAATAGATAGATGGAATTAAAATGGGAGTGTCGGAAAAGAGCCCTGACTGACATCTACCCATGCCTGCCCCTTGCCAAAACTGCTCATCACTTATTGCACCCCTCTCTCTCTCTCTCTCTCTCTCTCTCTTCTTCTCTCTCTACTCTCTACGTCGCGACGGTACGTACGGTACGGGTCGGGGGGTCGGGTCGGTCGTCGTTGTGGTCGGGTCGGTCGGTAGGTACGGTACGTACGTACGACGA
>NW_006499827.1:137741-156054 GCF_000471905.2 Amborella trichopoda
GGTAAAAGGAACCCCGTACCGACGTTCGTACGAACTACTTACCCTAACCTACGTCCTCGCCCTTCCGTCCAAACCTAAGCTCATCACTATTGTCACCCTCCTCTCTCTCTCTCTCTCTCTCTCTTCTCTTCTTTCTCTCTCTACTGACGCACGGGGACTTTAACGCTCGGGGGGGGGGGGTCTCGGCATTTTGTGGCGGGGTCCTTGGGAAGGAACTCGTTCAGACAAGTGCACGTGTACCTCGACAGCCTTTATGTCCTAAGCATATCTCTCTCAATTTAGACACAATCCCATCTAATAATATCACCCATTCACATCCAACTCTCTCTCTCTCTCTAACGTAAGAGGAGTGAGAAAGTGTTTTAACCGCATGGACTCCTCTGCCAAATTGCATGCAGCTAATTCGCCACCACCAGCCGTTCTCTTTCTCTCTCTCTATAGTTAACTTGATACTTATGGTTGAAACCGTTCTCTCTCTCTCTCTAGACTCCTGCAAATTCGACTCTTCTCTCTAAATGTTCAATGGACATAATTATTAGGAAGAGATAGATTGAGATTTTCATCCTTTTGGTGAAAATCAATCTATGGAGTTAGGGTTTCGAGACAGAGTACGTTTGAGGTTTTTGGGTCCATCATCGTTCAAGTTGCAGTCCGTGGAAGAATTTACAGAGGGAAAATTATTTCAAACAAGAGTTTTCCTTCTTACTTTTATCTCAGAATTGGGAAACTTAGAAGCTCCAATGAACAAGAAGTAAGAGAGAGAGAGAGAGAGTTTGAAGGCATAGCCCAAAAACCAGACTGTTTTTAAAGGAAAGAAAAATAAGTCAAGATACAAGAGCTGAAAAGAGTACCCATTTCAATTGACAACTTAAAATCTTTTCCCCTCCATAGTTGCAGCCTTCCGAGTTCTACTCAGCATACCACAAATGAAACTTCCTTCTTCCACTTCCGAGCTCCTCTCTTCTTCCAAGCTTCCAGCTTTCTCTCTCTAACTTGGACGTCCTCTCTTTCTCTCTCTTCAGTCTCTCTAAACTACTGTGAGAATTACCATGGAGCATTTACAGGTCCCGTAATGGAGAAGACAAGGAAAGGAGGGCGCTCGATCCGATGGCAAACTTGTGAATTTTCCTGCAAATCCCACCCTTGAAACTGAATTTCATCCCCATAAAATATCACTTCCACTCCAAATATTCTCCAATTCTTCCTTCTCAGAAAACGAAGCAAGGGTGAGAGAGAAATTCGGGATCAATGGAGAAAAAGAGGGAGAAAGAGAATTGGAAGTGAGTTAGATTGAGAGGGAGAGAATGGGAGGACAATGAGTTAGAGAAAGAAATGGAAGAACTAGAGAGAGAGAAGCTAGGGTTTCAATAAGGAGGGCGGCCGGTGGCCCAACTATACGCGTCAGGTGGCAACTGAACACTGTTCAGAAGGTTGGGCGGAAGTGAATGGAAGAGCGGAGCGTTCGGATCACTCAACAATTGTTGCGGCCCAGACTGTGACTGCGACTGAGATCCCCCACCCGGAGACCCCATCCCACCACCGCCGCCCCCACCCGCCACCTGCAATGCGCCCTCATCCTCATCCAAAGGCAACCTCTCATATGCCGCGTTCCCAAACGATGCTGCCATAATGATGACTGGCCCCGAAGCCACCAACGCTCCTACCACGCTGCCCCCCACCACCTGCCCCTGCCCTCCCGCCAGGTATATTGTCAGCCCAGTGGCCGCCGGTGGTGCTGGCGGTGGCAGGAACGACCCCGACAGCGAAAGTATCTCGAAGCGGCCGTGCAGCGTCACTATGGCACCAGGTGCTGCTGGTTGCCGCAGCGTGACGTTGGTGACGGTGCCACTCCCGCTCAGTATGCAAACCCCACGCTGCCGGCGGCGGGCAAAGTTGGCCACGCTCTCCCCGACATCGCAGCCGCTGGCCACCTCCATCACGTGCGCTCTCAGAGCATTGGCGCTTTCCCGGGTGATGATGATGGGGGGCTTCGGCTTGTTCTTTGAGCCGGCCGGCCGGCCCCTCGGCCTCCTCGATATCTCGCCTTCTCCCCCTGATTGTTGCAGCTCCTTGTTCGAGTCGTTCTGGTTCTCTTCATGGTTATTCGTTGGGGTGTTCGGGTCTTGATCTCGCTTCTTCCCTCTGTTGAGATCGCTACTCCCACTCTGGTCTTCTTCCGAGTTATGGTGGAGGTGCTGGTGCTGGTGGTGGTGATGGCTATGGAAATCTCTGGTGTGGAAGGGAGGCGGGAGCGAGTGGCCATGAGCTGATGCACTTATTGGATCCATTCTCTCTCTTTCTTCTCCTCTTTCGCATGCTACATGCTCTCTCTAGAACCCTACTCTCTCAATCCTGTCAAGAATTACAGGATTGAAAACAATTTTCTCTCTCTCTCTCTAACACCTCTCGAATTAGAAAATATCAGAACTCTCTCTATCTCTTTCACCCTTATTTGGGAATTCGAAGATAGGAAACTCTTACTTCTTTCTCTCTCTAACCCCTAACTGGAATTAGAAGATATCCAGTTTCTCTTTCTATAATAAGAAGCTTTCCTTATTCTGAATCATAGAGAGAGAAACAAACCTATGGCAATTCAGAGAGAGAAAGTATTACAATTTTATAGAGAGAGTACTTACAGTGCCTTGCCTAAAATATCAGTCATAAAGGGCCTGGTTTCCTCCTGAAAGAGAGACAAGATTGCCCAGAGTTCTTGAGAGCCGGTGAAACTCTCGAAATCCTAGAGAGAGAAAGACACGGGGTTAAGAGAGAGAAAAGGAAAGTACAGCGCGAAAGCAACGACACGCTCTCTTCTAACTCAGTAGCGTCGCAGCAGCTTTCTTTGTTTCGAAGCCTCAAAATCTTCTTCACCTAAAGTGATTTGATTGAGTAGTGAGGGGTAGGGAGAGAAAGTAGTCAAGGGGTAGAGAGAGAAAGCGTGAGGCGAATTTTTCGTTCGGGTTAGGGTTCGGGTTAGGGTTAGGGTTAGGGTTAGGGTTAGGATTAGGGTTAGGGTTAGGGTTAGGTTAGGGTTAGAATTGAGTTAGGGGAGGGCTTGGATGATGGGTTTGCTTCGGACGAGATAGCGTGCGCGTGGGCGGTGGGTGGGCCCCTTTCTCTTTCTTCTGTCTCTCTTTCTCTCTCCTCCAAATCCTTCCCCTCTCCCTCCCCCTCTCTCTATTCTCCATACATTCAACAGTGATTTACTTATGGATCTTAAAATTTTAAGTTAAATACCAAATGAAAAGATGGGTCAACCAGTTATTTTTATTTTTTTCAAAATTATTTTTTGATTAACCTGAATTTTATTTTTTTTCATTTTTGTTAGCTTTTTTGTTGAGTGCCATAGAGCTTGGTGAAAAAACTAAAAAAATATAAAAAAATCAAAATTTGAGTTGATAGAAACAATTTTGAAAAAAATAAAAAAACACTGGTTGATTGACTTCTTTTGTAATTTCTGCATATTTTTGGCCTCTCACATTCTCCGCTTCTTACGCTTAATAACCTTCAAATGCCAGTAGTAAAATTTCTCAAGTTAGAGAGAGAAACTATCTATTGTTTTAGAGAGAGAAACTAGGTAAATTTTAACTCATCTAGATTTCATTCTTTTGCCAAGCCAGAAGGATGGGAGGCTTTTCCTCTGCAGTGAGAGATCAGGATGCTTCTCCAAGGTTTCATGAACCAGTGCGAGAACACCATATCCATTTTTGTTTTTTTTTTATCGTCTTTGCAGTTTATATGATCATGGGGATCTCTGATATATCTTGTCTCTCACTCATCCTACGCCTGCTTCTCACATCCCATTTTCTCTCGCCTACCATATAAAAGAAAAGTCTACAATTTGATTAATTTTTGGAACTTATCCAGGAGGTTTAGAGAGAGAAATTTAGAGAGTTTAGAACTTACCCAGGAGGTTGAGAGAGGGAAAATGATCCAAGTTTAGAGAGAGAAAGTTTGAGAAAGAAAGAGGAGAGATATACAGGGATCATTGAATATAGAGAGAGAGAGGTGGGTTTTAACTGGGGGAGCAGAGGTAGGTTGCAGGAGGAGCGTGCATGTGGGTCATGGGGAATTGGAGTTAGGGGCACCACCATTACTGCTGCTTCTCTCCTGCTAACAATAATGTTCAGGCATTACACACCCATTCCCATTCCTTTTAATTTTGCTTGTTCATATCGATGGGCCCAATCAACCGGTCAAAGGGCTTCTCTCTCCTCTCTTTCTCTCTCTCTCTCTGAAAGCACCCGCACGCACATTTATAGAATTTCTGTCTCACACGCACCTGCAGGCTCACTCGTCAATAGCTCAATATATTAAGAGTTAGGATACGGTTTTGGTGAGTCAGCCAACTCAAATTTAGACTATTGGTTGAAAACTTGAAATTATCGAACTTTAAAATTTTCGAAAATATATCATTGAGATATACTTTCTAGGGAGACTGCACAAAAATAATGTGATTCAGCGGACGCACCAAACAATTCTCCTGAAGAGTTTAAGACTTAACCCCCTCTTCCTCCCTATCATGTGTCCTAGCATATGGTAAGACGCTCTCACTCTTGTCTCTCAACATGATGGATGTAGAGAAGGTTTATATGAGGTTCGCAACTGTAGAATAAAAATTAAACTGATGAGGATGAGAATTAAAGTATAAATATAGAGAAGAAAATTTTCATCCCAAAATATAATACATCTTGCAACACATTATTTAGACCGTCGATTTTCAAGATCTTCATGTACTTAAGGCTCATAACTCATGAGGTTTGGATCCGAAATCTGAATTTCGGATCCTACCTAGTTATTAATATAGTATATAGTATGCTTTTGTTATCTATTATTTCATAAATATAAAATAATAAATAAAATATTTTTGGTTGTGATCTGGTCCAGATCCAAATCTGGAACCCACGTAATACTTTTCTGATCGGGATTCAGATGAGGATCTGATTATTTTGGATATGATTGGATCCGGATGCAGATGAGGATCTGATTATTCTGGATATGATTGGATCTAGATCCATATATACTTTTTGGATCCCGACAGATCCAAACCAGATCTGACACATTCTCAGCGTTACATGTATTTATAGTGCTGCTGGATTTGAACCATTTTTAAAATAATTAAAAATAGGTTTTTAAGCCATCTTAAGAAATTTACATCAAACTTACATTGTATGACAAATTTTTAAAGTGCGTCTTATTTTGATAGTTTAAAATTGCAACCTTATACAAACCACAGCGAGACTTTTTTTTTTTTTTTTCTTCCTCCCTCTCCTCACCCTTTTAAATTGACTTACTTACCCACTACCATATATCAACTTTTCTTTCATTTTTATTCATCCTCAGCATCAAAGCTTTTTCCCTCAGTTCTTATTAAACAGATTATTACTCATAAGCCTGTTTCTCACTTCAATGAAATGGACCGATTTCTCTTTAAATTGACCCACTTACCCACCATAACAACTTTTCCCTCATTCTTTTTACACCGGCTATTGCTCATCCCGCTGTTTCTCTCTCTACGAAAAGCATTCGAGTAGGATTTTTTTCCGGATCAAGTAGCGAGTCAAAAGATTGCATAATCGCATAGGAACATATTTACCATCTACCCCTTCCAGTAGAATCCTCTATTCGAGAACTCGTGGGATATTAAATTATGGGGTTGTTAGTGATGAATTTGAATGAAAAACTTATGGAACGCATTAGACATGCTTGAAAAATATAACATCTTGAAAGAAATAAATTGAAATTGCCCAATTCTTTTAATAGTCAAATTTAAGTATTGAGAAATTTAAAATAAAATCCCCTTTTGAAGATACTTTGGTGCTTGTAATATGGATACCAAAATATGAGACCCAAAAATTGAGAGACTAAATGCACAATGCAATCCTGCAGGAGCATTATATATGATAAAGTCTGGAAGCAGCTGGACACATTCATTTCTCCTTCCATCACCCATCATAACAAGGCCCAAAGAAGAAAGAGAACATCCCCCAACCGTCCAAAATAAGCTTCCAGCAATTATCACAAATCTACAACTTGGTGGGCTCATTAAAAACCATATCCTTCCAAAAAATTAATCCAATTTTACTATTTCAAACCACCCCACCAATCATTAGAGAACCCAAATGGATATCCATCAAAATTTCACTAGCTTAAAACCAAAAAAATAAAAAAGAGACAGAAAAACAAATTTGGGCTCACATAACTAAGGGTGAGGTTTATATAAGGCATCATTTTATGTGGCAGAAGTAAGGCATGCCTCTAAATTTTATTAAGAGAAATAGCTTAAGTATAAAAAATCTTAGGAACGATCGAAAATCTATTTCTATCTTCAATCATAAAATTTTAAAATCTAAAATTCGTCTGGATCAAGCAAATCTATAAACATTGAAAAATCATAAAACTAGATAATTTAGATAACTTATTACAAAATGTACTATCGTTATTACTTGAAACTCCTTCTTTTCTTTTCTTTCTTTTTCTTTTTTTTTTTTTTTTTATTTATTATTATCGAGATCAAAATGATCAATTAGAGGGAACATCAAAACGAATTTTAAGGTAGACTTTATTTCAATAGTGCAAGGTTGACGTCTTCTATAAAACTTCCCTCTCTAAAATATAGGTTTCTACATAGAAATCCTTTCTCACTCTATAAAAAAAAAAGGTTTGAGTGAGGCGTAGAAATTTGGCAAATGGGAGGCTGGTTTCCCGGTGCGAAGATCGAGTTGAAGGCGCAGGTCAGGTCCCTTGAGGGGCCGGCCGTGGACTTATTCTTGTGCGAGGAAAGGAAGGCGTGGGCCACGAGGGACTAAATTCAGGAAACCCATGAGAGAGAGATGCTCTTTGTCGGACCACGTTGATTTCTTCCCATTTTTATAATGTCCCTTGGTGTGGCCTAGCTCCCCTGGCTTGCACATGTTACAAGGTTTCTCTCTCACTAAAAACTCTCTCTCTCTCTAAAAAATCTCTCCCTTTGCGCAAGCTAACATCTCTCTCCACTTACATAGTGTGTTACAATGCTCTCTCTCTCATCATGTTCGTGGTTGGATTTTCTCTCTCATGTAGTGTCTCTCTCTGGGTTTTCTCTCTCATGTACTCTCTCTCTCATAGTCTGTCTCTCTCTGGGTTTCTCTCTCATGTACTCTTTCTCTCTCATATTATGTCGAGGATACTTTTTCTCTCTCATACACATGCAGACATATCGATGTGGTGCTTCACTCTCTCTCTCTCTAGCTTTAATACTCTTCGATTCCCCCATAGATATAGAGATAATGTATCTAGTGCAGTTTTTTTTTATCCATTCCCACCTCTGGTGCAGTTTTTATATCTCCTTAACGCCCACATAACTGTATGCTCCCTCTCTCTCTTACAATTCTGATTCATTTTCTTCCTCACGCCCCAAAACATTACTCAGTCTGTCTCTCCACTCTCAAAACAACATAGACCTTAAGTATGTGTTCATATCATCATGATCAAAGTTTTTTCTCAATTAATTAGGATTAGCTATACGAAATCTTAATCAGTCATTATGCTCTATTAATCATACTCTTAGTAAGGCCATAAATCTTTATATTTTTTTCTTGTCATCTTCAAATATCTTCATTTGGACTTACCTTTTGTATCATTCCACTCGAACTAACTTACACGTGCTAACCAGTGTTGTACTAGATTTGCACCACACATGACCGGCCCATCTAAACCTACTTTCTCTCATTTTATCGCTGGTGCCACACCTAATTTTCTTAAAATCATCTCTCTCTTACTGTACATAAAACATAATTTTGCACCTTCTCTCTCATGCTTATAAAACATGATCAGGTATTCTTACTCTCTAACTACTCTTATGCTAACATAGACCTTTTGTATATTGTCATTTCGTCTCACGCTATATAATTTGGTCATCTTTCTTTCTCATGCTATATAAAACATAATTTGGTCCCCTGCTTCTCTCTCTTATGTAACTCTTTCTCTCTCTAAAAATATGTATAAATGGAGATGGGAACGTGAGGGCGTGGTCAAAGGGGATCCCATTCCCACCTCCACCTCCACCTCCACCTCCACCGGCAAAGGAAACCAAGAATTGACGCCCTTTCCAACCTTTTCTTGCTTCACTGTACAACGACATCTACCATGCCTCCTCTTTTCCTTCACACACCACCATCAACCTTTTCCTCTCACTTTCACTCATACCCTTTTTTTCGTTATGGTTTTGTAGCCTTTGTGTGCACAAATATCTTCAATTAGATTCATTCAATAGGGAGATTTTTAGGCATGGCCTTCCAATCCTTCTTACATGACAAAACTGACCTAATTGTTATTTGTTTTTGGAGCCACTGCATTAAAGAAGAAAATAGCGTTATTTTTTACAAAAATACCTTTATATATAAATACTATTCTCTCTCTATAAATTTTGAGACAGTTTTTTTTGTTCAAAAATTTGAAATTTGAGATAGCTTCTCTCTAAATATTTTGAGATAATTTCTCTCTAAAATTTTGAAAATTTTGAAATAGTTCTCTCTCAAAAAGCTTGAAATTTGATACAACTTCTCACTCTAAAATTTTTGAGATAATTTATCTCTCAAAAATTTTAAAATTTTTAGAGGGATTTGTGGGTTTATAAAATGGGCGTTCTTCTAGTACAAAACAAAATTATTTTCTTTCTTGAGGTGTGGCTGTAAAAATAAATAATGATCGGTTTAATTGTGTAGTTTAAAAAGTATTAAGGAAACCATACCTGGAAAGTATGAGCCAAGGGAATTGATGTAATTTTTCCCTATTGAATATCTACTCAAGTAATTGGAGTTTAGGACTTTTATTGGCGTAATTTTTGTACATTTATATATTTGTTGTGAATAACTTAGAGTTAGATAAAGCATAAGGCTTTTATATTCCCTTTGTAGCGGACATTTTTCAAGATACACCTTTTTACAGCTTTTAGAGCCGGTATAGTTAAGAAAAAGTAGAGAATAAGATAATTTACCTTTGATACAAGGATGTCACAACCATTGTTGGCCATTCAATTTGTAATTTGAATGTTGGGGATGCACCATTGACCAAGCTTAAGTTGAAGTGAAAATTTCTTGATCTTTGCAACATATTTTAAGCTTTACATTTTGAAATTTATTGGTTTAAAGTGATTCTAACCTCTTTGTACCAAAAAAAATTAATTTTATAGTGTACAATTTTGTTAAGTCAAATTATTGATCGTCTTCACTCGAGACATAGTCACGTATATTGGACATAGTCACACATGCGACAAATCATATAAACAGTGGAGCTCTTGTATTTTATTTTTTGTTTGACTATTCAAGTTGTTTTTTCTCTCAACATTGCTCGTCACCTGTGATTAAATATAAACTTTGCTTGTCACCTGGAATTAGCCTTTTCTACAACATTCCTCAACTTCTTAGAAAGTTCCCTTTGAATTTGCAATTATTTGATCCAAATTTTTAGAATTAATTAGCTTGGGCCATTGGTATTAACATGAACTCCTATTAAGGGATATAAACTTGAGTAGAAGCCAAGCAATAAGGCAGGCCACCAGAAAACAGAGGACCACTCTTTCAACCCTAGAAGACCATAACACTGGTTTTTGGCCCAAGGAGAGAGAAAGTGGGATCCCTTTCATTTGTTTATTTTTTATAATGCCAACATGGCTTCCAATCCTAAGATCGAGGTGGCCTGTTCTCTTTCTACTTTCTCTCTCTACTGTCCAGTGCACGCTTTCACTTTTGCTCCCGCATGTTTAGGCCTTCTAGTTTATTGAGATTGAATGCAATAGTAAAATATGGTGTGGCAGCCTTGTGGCAGAAGATGGTTAGAGAGAGAGTTAAACTGGAGTGGAAGAGGGGTTGCAAGGGGTCCGGTCTGGCTGGACCCGAATCCGGATCCAACAAAAAATTATGGGACCTGGAGACGAGCCTGAAGTTATTTGATCAGGACCTGGACCCTACTGGACTTAGATCTAATTGGACCCGACCCAAAAATAAATAAATAAAATATTTAAATATGCACACAATTTTTATAAGTCCATGTCAAAATGAGTCACCTCTTAATAATCTATTTTTAAAATGGATTTTTAGACTTAATTTTTAAGATCGTGTAATCTCTAACATGGAGATCATGAATTTGAAAAAAAAAAATTGAAAATTCAAAACAATTATTTTATTAAGAAAAACATTTGGGCTGTTAGTTTCATTGTTTTTAAATGGGCCGCCTACTTACCTCCATCTTTAAGATGGATGCTTTATACCTCGGGAAACGCAAATGTAGAATAGATACATATATTATTAAAGTATAATAACTAAAATGTATAATTTTATTTATATCATCTAAGTAGTAATACTATTTGGGTGGATCTAGGTCCACATGAAGTCAAACCAAAACCCACATAGTGTTCAAGTCCAATATTTGGGCCCATGCCCAGACCTAAGTAGGGTTCGAACGTCACGTCCCGGATCCATTGCCACCCCAGTGGGCGGCAGAGACCAAAGAGAAAATGGTTCGAGAGAGAGTTAAACTAGAGTGGAAAGTAGAGATACAGAGAGAATGGTGAGAGAGTTAAACTCAAGTAGAAGGTAGATACTAGAGAGAGAATCTTATAGTTAGAGAGATTTTAAATGGAGTGCAATGTAGAGAAAGAGTCATATTGGTCAGAAGGTAGATATTAGAGGGACAATAATATGGTTAGAGACATTTAAAATGGAGTGCAATGTAGAGAGAGAGAGTCAGGACTGCTGGAACCTTTAATTTCCGACCGTCTTTCCAAGGTGTAGAGTTGAAGAGTATCGATTCTAATGGTTTTTGCCTTCTACATGGGAGCGCATAATTCTCTTGCAGGAGCAAACTATACATTTTCTCTCACAGTTAAATGATTTGTTTACAATTATCTTCCTGTTCTAAAATTTTTGGACCCACTCTAGGTAAGTTTTTTTTTTCTTGAGATAGTTGAGTGGAAAAGAGATCATCTCCTCTCAATTGGTAAGAATGAAACTCAAAGCACCATATTGTAGTGCCCCACAACTTTGACCACCTAGCCTTGAGCCTATATCTAAACGCACTTTAGAATCACTATAGATATTTTTAGAAAAAGAAAGCATAGACTCTCCCAATTAACTTATATAAAATTTTCCTTTGGAGAATGTATCCCCACCATATTTTAACATGGCAATTATAGACTGCCATAATTTTATATGGAGTCTGGTTGGTTGTTTGCTTTTTTTTTTTTGTTTTTGGTCAAATTTGCTCATCGGTTTGCTATTTCTAATATTGCAAAGGTTTTTTCTTTGTTTCTTTTTTTCTTTTTTAAAGCGTTGGGTTCCTTTGTTCGGGCAGAGGGCATATTTGGGATAGTCTGATATTAGCAACATAGAGTGCTCCAATGAATATATATTATCGGATCGATAACCTTAGTTATTGTAATCAGAGATTAGAAATATCGAAAAAGCTGTTTTGATGTGCTAATAGAAACATCGGACAGGTATTTTGCAAGCTTTTTTTTTTCGGCCAATGTTGAAAGTGACATTACTTTCTAAAAATTAGGTGAACTTTTATCCGATCCTTTTAGATTGCTTATGATCTCCTTATATGTGATTAATGGGTCGGTTGAGAAGGTTACATCCCCGAAATCTAGGGCAATTAAACTACTCCAAGGTAGAAATTTCACCCTCTGGAGTATACACCCAAGGGAGCATGTAATCATTCGACATATGCCCTTTTACTTTGTCTCCATGAAGTATTGGGACACATTTCCTACGGCTTCACTATATTGAAGCTAATTTTGTAGTACAAAAGACTTAAACAATGGATGAGTTGGAGGGCATAAAAAACACCCTTGCTTTCATATATTACTAGAAGGGATGGTGACCCTAAATAGCGGGCATAAGACTTAGGTGAAGAAAAAGTAGGCTAGGGACTTGAGACTGAGACTAAGAGCTCCAAACCACTTGTCTATGAAATACAAGGCACAAAAGCGCAGACACTCAAACCTCATGTGATCCTTTTCCATAAGTACCATTTGATTTTTAAGCTACTGAAACAGTTGAAGAACTATGTTTTTAATAACCAAACTATGCCTCAAAATTTTGGCACGTCGGCCTTGGACCCGGTCGAGTCAACATACAGTTTGTGAAACCAAAGGCATGGATCAGCTAAGTCTCTCAAAGACCAAGACCTGATTAGGCTCGAGACCGTAGTGAGTCTTAACTCGAGTCTTGGTTTTTTTAACGAAGGACAAGAGATGTATCATCTCTTGATCTCTTATCCAAGACATTGATCCATGGATCTTAACAAGTCATTGCCTTGAAGTTCACAGTAGGAGCAACATCTCAAAGTTCTAAACCGATCCCAAAAGAAAAGAAAGGAACTTTCAAAGCAAGTGGTAAGGGAAATGATACTTTATTATGTATCCTAAGCACATCTTTGTTAATAAAGAAATCATCATCTTGTTGTTTAGTACAATAAACTAAACTGGGAAGATAACCCATTTTTAATTAAAAAACTTCAACCATGTGACCAGCATTGCCTCCAGCCAAAAGATGCCCTAAGATTCTACCTTCAAAAGTCTATTGCATATGCACACAGTGCAAGATAGTTGTTGCACACCTATTCATCTTCCTGACAAAGCCAATTACAGGAACTTATTAAAAGCTAATCAAAAGATATTAATTAAGCTTCAAAGCTGAGCTGGAGGCTAAACAACCGACCAAATTGAGCGTGCCATGTGATCGAAAGCGACTGGTTTAGAATTATGCTAGTCTTTCCGCACCTGCCGAGGCCATTAGAGTCGAGTTGCGGGCAAACGATTGGATATCATCTTGTCAAATGCTTCCCTTCACACTGATCACCATTGCATACTTTCAAACTACTTTAAATTAATCGTCAAAGTATAGGCAAGAATTTTGTATTAATTTTCTAGGCAACCACTTCTTACAATATATCCCTTTTTCTTTTATTATATAACCTCAACTTGATTTTGGAAATTTGAGAGTCAAAAGGTATTTATATCATCCCCATGACTGATGAACCATTCATTAAATTATCTAATTCTCCTGCATAATTAGCATTAGCAATATATCCAGAAATAAAATTACATAGTAATTCTATGGTTGTGCTTCATTATGCTTCTCATCTTTATAATGAGAATCGTATAAAGAATTAGTTTGGTTCGAGTTAGCTAGGTATGGAACCTGATTTTAATGGTCATAAACATATTATCAAATGTATAGAACCTCTTTTTGGCTTGAATAAGGGGTTCTTTTTAAAAATTAGAATTTAATCAAAATGGAAAAGTTGGTTCAGAAGGTGACTTTTGATATCCTTCACACAATTCAGAATCCAGGTACATGGCATCTTGATCACAATGATAAAAAGATATTAATCAAAATAAGTCTTCAAACAAAAGCTATTAAAATCAAGATAGAAAGCTCATCTAAAGATGGTTATTGTTGAATATTTATGCTTAAAACTAGTTTGATTCCTACAACTGGAACAAAATATTATTCATTCGAAACTTAAAAAGTTGTGCTTCCATTAGTCAAGGTGGACTTCATTACCAACGTAAGTTATTTCAATAATAAGTCAAAAACAAAAAGAGTTATTTCAGTATATTAAATTTTAAACATCATCTAACTAACAAGTGATAAAAATGTCTTGTCTCAAGATTTTAATAATAATAATATTCATTGAGATAAACAAATAAAGAGGAAAAACACTAGAGAGAATTTAAAATGAGACATTGGTTACATGATAATAGATAAATGAGAGAAGATCCAACATGTTCAAGAAATTCAAAAAACTAACCGTTGTGGATATCATGCTTAGAAAAATATGCAAGTTTAATTTTTTATAAAAAACCACATGAAACTTACACCTATGGTGTCTGTTGCAAGTACTTGATAGAGAGTCCACATATAAGTCTGTGCAAAAGAAGATAGCTTTGGAATTTGTAAAGATATGCATAAAATGAGGAAATGTTCCTTAGCCCAAGTAGGGCACATGTCGTAAATAAATGTGATTTGTATAAAAGCCAAGGCTCTAACAGTCAAAGTAAAGCGCACCTTCAAATAGTATCGAGAAATGTGGTTTTAATGCTGAAAATCTTTGTAATAGCCTTAAAATATATTTTCATATCTAATTATAAAATTTCAAGCTTAAAAAATAGTGTAGATCAAGCAGATCTATGAAAAATTGCAAATTTTAAAAATCGACATTCCAAAAATACATTACAAGATGTACTATTTTCAAAACTTGAAATTTATTTTTTTCTCATGTCCATACATCTTGAAGTCGAGATGATCAATTTGAAGATATTTGGGTATCAAAATAACCTCTTCTAGTGAAATTTTTGAGGTGTACCCTAATTTGATTGTTTAGAGCCTCGCACTTATATAAACTTTTTCCTAAAATAAATTAGCTCATCAAAATTCGGTGGTAAATAGCTCCTCTGAATTTTATGGGAGGATGTTCTTTTCTAGAAATCCTTATGATGGTCAGAAAACCCATTTTCACCACTAAATAGAAAACTTAAAACTTCAAAAATATTGTAGATCTAGCGGATTGATAAATTTTTAAAAGTATTGAAAATTGTATAGTCTAAATGATGTGTTACGAGATGTATTATTTTTAAGATTTAAAAATATTTGATTTTACATACATAAATCTCTAGGTTGAGATGATCGCTCAACATTAAAACAACCATTTTCAGTGGATTGATTTTTTAGATGCACATACTTTTGTAGTATATGGTCACACCTTATGTAAACATTTCCCCACACACACACTCTCATACACAATGCTCCCATATGAGCATACTGTACTTCTACTCCTTTAGGCAGGAGACTTATTTGGAAAATTTATTTGACCTTAGTAACCACCAAAAAATCACTAGATGATTATTTTTAAAATAAAAAATTTAGATTTTGAGTTTTTTAATACTTAGAACATACCAAAAATTGAATAATCTCTATTCAATCTTGTGAAATTATTTTTTAAGGAAAAAGTTTATATATAAAATTAAAACTCACCTAAATTTTTTTTGCTAGATATAATACATCTTATAATGCATATTTAGACTATCAATTTTCAAGTTTTTCATAGATCTGCTTGATCTACACCATTTTTCAAGCTTTAAAATTTATAATTAGATATGAAAATATATTTTAATGCTATCACAAAGATTTCTAATATTGAAACTACATTTATCAACACTATTTAAAGGTACACTTTACTTTGATTGTTTAGAGCCTCGACTCCATACAAACGTGCACATTAGAATTTTTTCGCCAAAGTTATCCTATGGGTTGAAAGTGGTACGTCCCCAAATTTAAGGCACACAAAATCCTCCTAAACTGGGTTTTATATGAGGGACTAAATGTATAAAGGTATCACAAATCAAGTGGAGGGGTGCATGGTTCATGCACCTCTATATCAAATTATACGATGACGAGGCCTAGCAATGGGCCAGACCGCCCAGGGCCTGGGCTGCAACATACGGCTTGAGGGTCAGGCCAAGGCTATGATGTAGCCGGCTAGGCTTGGTCTTTTTTGTTTTTTTCACTTTTTTCTTTTTTTTTTTGACTTGTATTTCGTCCAGCCCAGCTCAGCTTTAAAAGTTCCAGGGTCTAGTCGAGGCCAGTGCCTTCAAACCAGCTCTGTTGGGATTAGGCCCGGGCTAGGGCAATACCAACTAGGCCGAGGCCGGGTCCGCTGCCAGCCCTATTGCTGAAATCCACCCACTCTACGCACTCTATAAGTATTCGTAACGCACACTGTTCATGAAGTCAAAGTCGTACATTATTTAGGCCTTGGTTGGATAACTATGGAATATTCGATACATATAAGCACACGAGGAGCGATTTCCTCTCAAAATGAGGAAAAGTAGGTCATAATAACAAAGAGTTAACCTCCTTTTCACAAGATGCATTGCACTATAATTTTTCTTTGGAGGACTATTATTTACGGGACCTGGTTTTGGTGGATGGTGTAGATCTCCATGCCATCATGGTAATAGGTGCGAAATTGGACGTACCACACAATTTTCCTTACTTAATAGAAATAGTTTGGTAAATGTGTTCAGGTTTAGATGTGATCTCTATTCAAAATCTTTCTTAGAGTTGGATTAATCTCAAACACAAAGATCATGAACCTCTAAAGGCAAAACGAACAAAATTTAAAAATGGGTAATCTTAGAAGATTTTAAATGAAAGATCCAAAATTTATCCAAAAAAAAGTTTTGTTTGGTTTGAAAAGGATTAAGAGTTATCTTTTCACCGTGGTAGTCATGATCAATATTATTGATCTGTTAAATTTTAAATTCAGAATTCATCTCTAAAGTGGATTTTGAAAGGAGATTGAACATGAATAGTATGAGTTGGCTGGCACACCATGTCCTCTCTAAACCCATCGATTCAACAAATAGGGTGAGCCCCTGCCACTTATCAACAACAAAAGTTTATATAATAAGGTTGCAACTTTATGCTATAAAAATTAAGGTTTACCTCACAAAATCAAGTAGAAAGGAGTGTTTTTGAAGTTAGAAAACCTTCCAGTTGATCATCTTGACCTCAAGATGCATAGATATTAAGAAAAACAAAAAAATGTCCTAAAAATAGTTCATCTTGTGAAAAGTTATCTAACCATCTATTTTCAAGTGTTTATAGATCGGCTCGATTGGTATTGCTTTACAATTTGAAATTTCATAATTAGAGTTGAACATAAATTTTCAAGCCATCATAAGATTTCCGGCACCAGAACTACATTCTCTATTTAGAGGTGCGCCTTAGTTGCATAACATAACGTATGCATTTATACAAACCTTACCCTTCAACGAAACACTGCCAAGACATCCATAACTTTTTCACCAAAGAGAAAGGTGTTCCACAAATATTTTTCAGCACCACTCTACTTTTTAACATCCAAATAGGGCCTAGATAAATAATATGTGAACCTCTATTTAGCTTCCAACATGCCTTACATGTACATAGATAGAACATAAAAATATTGGAATCGAAGTTCTAGTAGGGGGGGATCTCATCCTGCTTATGTAAAAATATTGTATAATAAAGGCACAGGCATAGTTCTTGCAAGGAATGTAGAGTCAATCATACCAAAACCAAAAAAAATATGATCAGAAAGTGATTATCTTTTGCACTTATGAAATGTATTGATCACTATTGTACTTTAGTCAATCAAATACTTTATTTAATCAATCACATGGATGCAAGTAATTGGACATTGATAAGTTATTGAAGAGAACAAACCTTCAAATATATTATTTATAGTTCCAACAAGATATTGCTATGGAACTATTTCAAACGTACAAAAATTAATTATGAATCTATGCCTAAGTTGTTTGAAGTTGTACCAAGAGAAGTAGACCTTTTGGTTTTCGGAAAATGGTTTGATAGGGCTGCGACCCTATTAAAATAACTAAATCCTCACTTCATAACTCATCGAAAATTGCAAGTCAAGCATTGGAAAATATTTACATCGATCATTGACTTGAATATTATGGTTGTGAAAAAAATTAGGATTTCAAGTCATAAAGTAAGTGTATATTCTAACAAATTATTTAGACCATATATTTTGCTTTAAAAACAAGTGTTCACAGATCCGCAAGATCTGTACCATTTTTTGAGTTTCAAATTTTATCATCATTGTTGGAAATTAATTTTAGAGCCATCATAGCAATTTCCATCGTACTTTTTGAACAACAATTTGAGGTGAAGCATTATTTTGTTTTCATAAAGCCTATGCCATATAGAAACCTCATCATTTTTTTCTTGAAATAGGAATTTCGAGTTTGGGAGAGAGAGAAAGAGAAAGAGATGCAAAACTTGTCCAACAAATAAGTCAAATGAGGCTTGTCCTGCAAAATGTGAGCGATACGAGTTTTTTTTTTTTTGTTTTTTGTGTTTTTTTTTTTTTACAAATCCAAACCACTGAAAAATTTAGGTGTGTGTTCTACTCATAAAGGCACACCTAATAAAAAATATAAAAAAAATTATTCACAAAAAAAAATGATCAAAATACCCGCTAAATCATTTTGGGGGTATTTTGATTAATTTATTTATGTAAAATATGTTTTTGATATTTTTAGAAGATTCACTTATTTTTTATGAAAACACGTCTAAAATTTCAAGTGATTTGGATTTGTAGAAGAAAAACTAAAATTCAAATACTACCAGACATCAGTGATCATCAGATAGGCCCAGATTCAATCTGAGTCGTTGGACTCATATGTTCATATGAGCTAGTGGGCTAATCCCGTCTTTTCTATATATATATATATATATATATATATATATATATAATAAAACAA
>NW_006499827.1:156074-168822 GCF_000471905.2 Amborella trichopoda
TATAGTAGACTAGTGGCGTATACCGTCTTTCTTATATATATATATATATATATATATATATATAAACAAAAAAAGCATGAACCTTGCACTTCTAGAAACAGCCTAACGAATGATTTGTGTTTAATAAAGAATGCTTCCATTTTGTAAAATATTTCATATGTCATCATGTAAAACGTCTTGGGAGTATATTATTGAAAGGAAAAAGTTTTGAAATCTTAAAATATAGAATTAAGGTGCTCCTTGAAAATCATTTAAAAATTTTGTTTTGAAAGTTGAAAATAATATCTAATTGATTATCTTAACATCAAGATGCATAAATATAGAAAAAAAAAATAGCCTAAAATTAGCGCAAAATAGTTCATCTAGCAGTACATTATCTAGACCGTCCACTTTCAAGATTTTCATGCAGCTTGATTTTGATCTTTCTGGAGTTTAAACTTTTATAATTAGAAATAAAAATAGATTCTCGCACTATCCTAAAAAATTGTAACACTAAAATTCCATCTCTTGACAAAATTTGGAGGTTAACCTTACTTTGATTGTTTACAGTTGCAACTTTATGCAAACCGTACCCTTTTTAGAATTAAAGTGAAGACGTTCATTAAACTAGATAAATTTATGAGGAAAAAAATTCAATAATTTGGTTGCAATGTTTAAGACGGGAATATTCATTTCGATTATTGAAAATTGTGAGAGTTTTTAAAGTTTTGAGAAAATAGCTGCATATTAAGACAGAGGGAGATGGATTATTAAAGGATAAGGATGATGTAACTTAAAACCTAAGTTTAATCAGGTTAACTATAGCCCATTTGGAATGGGTAAACAACTCCAACAAGCAAGGAATTAATTGATAAATTCGGGAAAACTTGTTTTTTTATTGATTATTCTTTGACAAAAAAAAGACCAAAAATGATTTTTATGGGTTGTTGTTTTAACAAGGTCATTGTTGAGGAAAAACAATGATGAATATTGAAAGCAACCATGAAAGAAAGTAAAAAGAAAGCATTTAACTATCACAAAATGTGATATTTTAACGGGCTTAAGTCATATCTTATGACTTATATCCACGGAAGAATAATGTAGAGCTCTACTTATTTGTTCTCTAGAGATTACAATACTTATTTGTCCACCAGATCTTACAATGAGAAACAAAGCCCAAAAGCTTTCAAATAATTGTCCCTCTCTACAAAACCCCTTTTACATCAAGAGTAGCAACACTCAATCTAATGGGTTCTTTTTTCACACTTCTCACTCTAAAAGAGGGTGGATGATACCTAAGAAGAGTATACCACATTTTCTCTTCTAAAACAAGAGAGGCTTTCAACCCCTTTTACGAGAAAGGCTGCTCAAGGTTTGCAAGATGTTTTGTCTTAGAGTGATATGCTGTATTGTTTGCAAGATGAATCGCACTCTGATTATCACAATTCAGAACATACTTCTTTTGTCTTACCATAAACTGATCAGGCAACCTCCTCAACCAAATTATTTACTTTGCTCTCTATTAATGCAACAAACTCATCTACAATTGATGACAAGAAACCAATATTATGTAACCTTCACATCCAACTAACTACACACTCACCAACTATGAAAATACAACCTGCAGTGGGCTTTGTAGTCTCACTATAGCCTCGATAATCTGCATCCATAAAACCAATAACTTTAAGTGGCAAACTTGTTTAAACTTAAAATTTCAGTAGCGAAAACACACTCTCGATATGATTTCCGGTGTAAGCTCCATTAATCGGAGGTAGATTATTGGCATTCTATCCAATTATGGATACACAGAAAATCGAACAAAAATAGCCTCTCTTTTGTGGAGCACCGGCTACACTGGCTAATATTTGCCTCAAAACCAGATAAAGAAAATACTAAGGAAAACAAGGGATGTTTTGGAAATGAATTTGGAAATAGCTAGCATAAACTATGAGTAAATTTGTGCTACTTAGAGTTTGGGTTGAGGGATCAAAATGTTGGTTGAGCTAACTGTAGTTGCAGAGGGACTCAGGAAAATAAGGCTAGGGTTTGATTGAATTAGGGTGTGAGGGAGGCTCGGGTGAGCCAGAGTTTTGGCACAGGTGAAATCGGGGTCGGGCCCAAAACAAGTCCAAAAAGGAGCAAGTTATAAGAAAAAGATGGGCGCCACCAATCCTCCACATCCCAATCGACCGTTGGGAGCCCTTTTAGGGAAAAACGAGTTGGGATATTTAGGAGGCTTAACGCCCCCCTTTAAAATATTTTGATTTTGATTTTGATTTTGATTTTGATGTTTATAATTTGTGGTTTAGACTAAGGTTTGATTAATTTAGGTTAGTCAAGGTTGATTGAGTGGGCTAATCTAGGTTAGGAGTTTTCAATCCATGGTCTTACGCGGGAATAGAAGGTGTCATGTCTGGCTCTAGCCTGGGTAGGCTAGTTCTAACCTAACCAAGCAGGTTTAAGGGAGGGATCAAGCCTATTTAGGAAGGTTTCAAGTGTTACTAACTTAGCTCAGGCTTTAACTAAATGGCTTCAAGTGCAATTACTTATGGTGTATTAGAGGTGGAGGGGGTGCAGGGGTTATGGTGTATGGGTGTACAAGTGTAATATGGTACCTAGTGTGGTTTAAGCTAGGAAATTGGGCGAAAAGTTTAGAAAAGCTTTAGCCAGGTTCTTATGGTTTCCATGGTTTTTTTTATTTCTTGGAATTTCCTCAATTAAAAAAAATTGGTTGTCTACACAACTTCTAAATTAGAGACATACACTCGATGTGCTCTTCAAATACAGAAGAATCGACTTCTTTGTTTGCCAATGCTCCATCCTAGGCCATACATAACATGAAACAACTCCGACTACATGGGCAATATTTGGCTTACTATAAGCCATTGCATACATTAACCTACCCATGGAGAAAGACTAAAAAACATTTTTCATTTTGCTTTTTTTGCCTTATTCATTAGAGAGTCATTTTTCGACAATTCAAACTCTACATCGAATAGTATGGTAATAGTTTCACAATCGATTATATTAAAATATTCAAGAACATTAGAAATGTATTCATATTGACTTAACCTATGCTCACCTTGCTCTCTGTGAATGTGCATGCCAATATTTTCCTATTCATCCAAGGATCTTTGGTGGTAAAATGTTTAGACATATCAAGCATTTGACGTTTGATTTTTTTTGGATCATTGTCGGCTACCAACATATCATTAACATAAAACAATAAAGCAGTAAAAAAAACTGCATTTTGATCCCTTAAAATAGGCACAATAATCAAATCCGCACATAGAATACTATTCTTATTGCATAAAACTTTCACTTTTCTTTTATTATTGCATGGATGCTTGTTTCAAGCCATTCAAATCTTTTTTCAACTTACAAACTAAGTTAGGATTAGTTTTGTTCTCAAAACCCTACGCTTGGCACATTTAGATCTCTTCTTTCAAATCACCATGTAAAAAGGCAATTTCAATGTCAATCTCTTCTAGCCCAAAATTCAAATATGCAAAAAAAAAAAAGAAAAAATCTAATAGAGCGACTTTTTATAACAAGAGAAAAAAATTCATGAAAATCAACATTACCTTTTACCACAAGATTGCCTTTACATCACAAGAAGCCATCAACGTCCCACCTAACTACATACATCCATCTATTTTTTAATGCTTTCTTCTTATGTGGATCTCATACCAATTCCAATGTACTATTTAATGCAAGGTATCAATCTCATCTTCCATTGTCTTTTATCATTTATCAACATTAGGACAATTTTGAGTCTATTGAAAAGACTCAAGTTCACCACCATCAGTGAGTTCAACTTCAACTTAACATAAAGAAAGAGAATACCCTTGTGTGGGGTTGTAGGGCCTTGTCATGCTGAGTCGCTCAACACAATGGAAAAATTCACGCTCATAACAAGCACGCCATGTACAATCGGACGCCTCTTCTTTACAAGTTCTCGCTCTCTCTCTCTCTGCAACAACTCACAATATACTTCTCTCTACGGGGCCCTCTCCAAAGACTCCCGATAACCTTTATAACCTCACCTTTAATGCCCACTGTAAGGCCTAATTGACCACCCTCAATTGCCCTTCCCATATGCAATGCTTCAAGATAAACTCCTACCCCTATCTAAACCTTATAAAAAAAATAGCAGATTCGTATTTTATTGCCCATATAAATATTTGATTGGTCTGGGAAATGAGGCAACAAATATTCCAACCTTATCTTGCTAAAAATTAACTCAAATCAAAACATTCTCCTACCAAATTAAAGCTAGAACAAGATTCTAACAACCTTATTATTTCTATGTTGGTCCAGGGGACCAAAATTGTCTAGTCCTTCTATACGGCTTTCGCCACTCGCGCCGGCACGGCCCCGCCGGTGTGTGCGAGAGTCGTTGATGACTCTCAACGTGTTGACCTTCTCAATTGTTGTTCAAGTGTAACTGATTACCTTTTTAATTTTCCATGGAACTATCATTATGAATCCTCATTAATCGTATATCATCTCTATTACTAATATCACACCCATCAACATTATCTTAAATATGAAACTCTTACACTTGCCAAGGTAAGATATTAGAATTTTGGACTTATATATCCACAATAAGTCATTCTTGCTTTTTATCTACTTGTTTCTTTTCAAGAGACATCACATCCTCATTAAAGAGAACATACTAGCTCAAATGATTACAAGCAAACAACACATCCTCATTAAGGTTCTCTTTGATGCAGATTGACTTGAATAATTGGATTCTAATTTTAAGAATCACCTTAAAGTCATGGGATGAATAATTTCCAACAAAGAAACATAATTTTTGAGTTCATAAACCTTCATCCGACTCTTTGGGGACTGATTCTTTTAGGCACCTTTTCGAGTGTCTTCAAAACTGTGGTTTCACGTTGGTAACTAGGATAAGTGGACTACATCCCAACAAATAGAAATCCAAGGAGTCCGAAATATTTTAAGTAAACATACATTTTCCTCTCACTCGAGCATATAATCTTTTTGAAACTTGAAGTTATACTAAGTTGTTTACTTCTCTTTCCTTGTGTTATTTTTTCGCATCTGACGATTAACAATATCTAAGTTATTTGCTCGATGTCAATTAGAAATACCACTCATCTTTCTATACATTGTTTCATTTTTTGGAGTGGTTTTCAGACCATCATAAATATTTCTAATGATGAAACAATATATTTCGTTACTATTTGAAGGTGACCTTACTTTGATTGTTTAGAGCCGCAGCCTTATACAAACCACACAAATTTTATTCAACATATCTTGAAAAAAACATTCCTAAGATTGATCAGAAACCACCCAAATTTTGGATGGCCGTTTCCAAGTGTTTTAAAAACTCAAAATCCACTCTTTGGAAATAGACATTTAGTTAGTTTTAGTTCGATCCTAAAATTATAGATCAATTAAACCCTCTTAAGTAGCTCTTTTGCCCAAGGGAGAAAATATGCTTAAAATAGAGAGGAGTACATTTAAAAAAGAGAAAACACTGACAATAAAGAAAGAAAGTTTCGCGAGTTAAAGAGGATAAAGGAATTTAGTTAGTAAAAGAGAATGAATTACTGATAATAGAGAGGAGTACATAGAGTTGAAGAGGAATAGGGATAATATGAAGGGAGGGTCGAGGGTTTATATAGAGGAGTTCAAGAGTTGCATAAGCCTAAACGACTTCATAGTTTGAGTTAAGACCACGCTATATTTAGCCTATTTCGTTTCATAATTGGTAATAAATCGCTTTAGAGATTCTCAGGCTCCTAGGACTCCATATTTCTATGTCTCATAAATCTAGTGATGGCAATGGACCAGGACCTGGGACCCGACAGGTAGGGTCAAATTGGACTCAGAGGATCGGGTCCAGGCTCAAATCTTGGACCCAAACATTATTTTCAGGTTCGGGTGTCACATTTTCCAATTTACAAAAATATATTAAAATACAATTAAATACATAGATATTTTATTTTTTGGGTCAGATCCAGTTAGATTCAGTCAGGTCCGGGTCTGGATCCGGCCCATATTATATTTTCAGGTCCGGTCCCATAGTAGTTTTTCAGGTCCGGGTTCGGCCAGCCACCCCTACATAAATCTAGCCCCTGATATTTCTCTCTTATACTTTAAAGCCTTGAAATCTGTGCTTACCTAGAAAATATTCTCATAAATCCAGGCTTAATGTGATTTTCCTCTGAAGTCTATGAATTGGGTACTTACCTAAATAATCCTCTCTTTTTGCCTTTCAAAGAATTTACCGAAAGTTATAAAAATAAATTAAAATAGCAAACCTTTTTTATTGCTAGTTTTTTTAATATGAAAACTAATGAAAATATTGGAATGTTATGTTAGATTTTTCTTTGGTATTTCTAAAAACAGTAGTGTTCATGATCCTGAGGACACCAAACAAGCCCATGTTTGACATGGCAGCCGCCACTTGACATTCCAGCCTCTGTAAAAATACCCATCACTCCATTCGTTCATTGTCAAATTCAAAGCACCCTTATGCACACAAAAAAAAAAAATAACTGTAAAAAGAATAAAAAATGAAAAAGTTAAGGATTATACCACTGTGAAGCACAGATGTACCTACAAGATCCAAGCTCCTTTCAGTAAATTTAAAGTTTTTCTCAAAAATATAAAAAATGCAAGCTTTTTTCTCAAAAAATCATGCATGTAGATTTTTACACCCAAAAATCAAAAGAAAAATACATACCTCATTTATCAGATTTAGGAATTGAAACATTATGTAGGATTTGGGGTTCAACAAGCTGTGCCCTGCGCAATAGCAAAGGTACAGGAAGATCCGTTTTCCAACACAAATGAGCACAGGAATAAGCCAATTGATCACAGACGCCCAAGCTCTTGAAGGAATGATTTGAAGGTATGATCTCTCTTCCGCATGAAGGGGGAAGAGAAGAAAGGAGCCTAATTTTAGATGTGAGAGAGAGAGGGTTGAAGGTATGATTCTCTTTTGCATGAAGGGGGAAGACAATAAAGGAGGCTAATTTTAGATCCGAGAGAGATGGGCCCCAACATAAAAGAATTGCTTGTTTTTAGTTTCAGGCCAAAACCTTAAAATTTTTACACCCACCAAGACAGAAACTGTTGGGTTCATGTGGCCTTTAAAGGCCAGTGCTTGTAAAATGAAATGATATAGTGGAACATGAACTCAGTGGGAGTGTAGTCCCTCGTTGACCATGCTAAGCAAACGATAGTTTGCTACTACTGATCTGTGCTTAATGATCTAGGCCAGTCGGTTGGAAAAAACCCATATTACGTGAGCATGAAGAACAAACCAATGAGGGTTTAGCCCTTGATGAAGTCGAAAACATGCCCGGATGAGTGAGTCAAGGGATTGTGTGACCCCTGTGTGTGATGGTGGCCTACAGAAACGGGGCCAAAGCCTCATCCATGTGCCATCACATGGCATGCATATCGATAGATCGTTAGAAAAAGCTAGAAATCCACCTTTTAGGGTAAAGCGTATGGATGTGCGAGAGATACTCCTATGCACCATAGGAGTTGTGGTCGCATCAAGTCCAGGTGACCTTGACTCGTCTCTAGGGGAGGACTTGAAATCCACAGACTGAGATTGCAATCTCTTGGCTCATCGGCCGGACTTTGGTGACCCGCTAATGAGCCCCTGCTTGGACTGTGAGCCATGAGAAACACTGGGTCGGTCTGATAAAGTAAGTGTGGTCTGTAGTCCACAATTGAAGGTGGAGTGCCCCATGATTGTTGATTCCTAAACCATATGGATCTTTTTCCCATCAAATTAATTTAATTGTATTTGTTTTATGATGGAATTATTTTAATATTACTATTTGAATTTTTCTGAACCCCTGGATATTTTATTTATAATTTTGGATTTATAAAATTAAAGATATTGATTTTACAATTATTTAAATATTCAAATAATATTCTAAAATCTTGTTATTAATTTTAAATATATAAAAATATCATGGGGGCCCATTGTACATATGGGCCCGCTATATTTTTAAAAAGTGGGGCCATGAGTGCCTCCCTTGGGTGGCACGCCCCACCCTTATCCTCTTTTCTATTTTGTGGTGATATGACATGTGGCCATATGGTTGAAAGATATTGACTTGATATATCTTTGAAATATTTTGTGGAAAGATTGAGTAGACTTCTGCTATTTTATGGTATGCACAATATTTTGATTAGATTTAATTTATTTAATTTCTATTGATGAGAAAATAGTTTAGGAAAGGGGGATAATGGTTCATGTACCTTCCATAATGTTGATGGCCCATCTATGAAATGGATGGCTCAGATCTCTCACCTCACAAGTCACCATTGATCGACGGTCTATGTTCAATCTCACAAGGAGATGCAAGCCAAAGAAAACCCTAAGAAACCATAATCTTATTCAAAGCTTATAAAAAGGGATTGTCTCTACCAAAAAATCTATACACCCTATTTTTCTATCTCTCTCTTAGGAAAGTTTATCTCTCTTATGTTTGATCTCTCTCTCCCACATTGTGATTTTTCTATCTCTCTCTTAAGAAAGTTTATCTCTCTTATGTTTGATCTCTCTCCCACATTGTGAAAGAACCTAACGGTTTAGATTATGGAATTCTTTTCTTCTATCTCTCAAATATGGATTTATGGCTAAGGGTTTTAGGGTTTAGCAAAAAGATAATCCATCTCTCTCAAACTAGGTTGCCAAAAGAATTCACCTAGGGTTTGCGTTTGTGATCAAAGGGGTTCATGTTCTATTCGTATGGCTTGGGCAAAATTTGCTTTCTAGGTTCAATATTGAAGCCAGATCATTGATCCTGCGCCATCGGATGGTGGTGACTCAGTATGGGGTATAATAAGTCTGGTTGAGGTAATCTCCTACACTCTTCATTTTGTTTCTTGCAATCTTATCTTTTATTTTCAAGCATAGGGCATAGTTGTTTCAATGGCATCAAGTTGTTAAGATCTTGGTTTTATTGTTATGTTGATTTTATTTTGAAATTTATCTTATTATAATAAAGACCACATGTAAGTGATCTTTTGCCAAAAAAAAAAAAGGTGAAAAAAAAATAATATTAATAATAATAAATAAATGAAAAGATATATTCTCCAGTAAATAATCACATAGGTCTTTCTTTCATAAGCCAACTACTGACTTCCAATTTCACACAAAAGCTCAAAAAAGTCTACACACAATAATGGAATCAACTACTAGCCTCCAATTTCAGGCCAAAACTTTAAAAATCTTAAACCCAGAAACACAAAAGGAAGCTACCAATCCTCAACTTCTAGCCAAAAACAGAACAATTTCGGCTATAGACTAGTCTAATTTGGATCGAAGAAGGAGAGAGCATGTTGCAAGGTTGCAGGGGTGGTTGGATGGCTAAACAAAAGGGAATTACTAGGAGATGTTTATTTTTTCTTTTTTCTATTAATCATTCATTCTCATCCGGATGGAATTATCATTACTCGTCAATTAAGTGCCTCGTGAATGAGCTTGTTCCATTATACTAGTTAATTTTTCTCGGTAATCGAAAGATGAAAGATATGGGTCAAAATATCTCTTGAGATAGAGAGTATTTTATTGATAGGGACTCCCCGCTCCGCACAACACTGCCCAAACCAAACTTAAAAGTTGGCTTACGAGCAGGAGCACGCCGTTAAAGAGATCTCTAATAGAAGCCAACCTGTCTCCAATACATGGATACCATAAAGTTTAAAGTGCCATTGAACTAGGAAATTAAATCTGGTGAACAATTAACGTCTTCAGTAGCATTGATCTTAGGAGGAGGAGCATAGAGTATTGGCTTGAACGCAAAAACGCCATTGAAAACATCGAAGTCGGGATGGTTTTTCCTAAGAAATTTAAATTTCTTTATCCTATTATTTCTGCTTCTTAAATTGTATAGCTCCACTGTAAATTTTAAGTGGTTGAAAAGGAGGAGATAATAACCATGCAGAGCAATGTTAAGGCGGCTATACACGACCTCATCCTCAGTAATGCTCAATGTGGCCACCTCCTTGTGTGGCCCCAATTCCCATATTGCTAGCTTGCCCGCCGCGTTGCTCGATTCTGAGTATGATCTATAAGCCAGACACGCACGCCTTCTCACTGGAGGAGAAAAATTGGAATTGGAACGAGTCATCCCAATATACCGAGTCAGGTAATGGTAAAGCAATATCTTCCCACTCTTGCAGTCCCCTATTAAAACTTGGCTTGGTGAACTTATCATAAAGACCATAACATACCCCTGAAGGGCATATCTTCAAACCACTCCCCCCATCATACCAACCTACTGTGAATTCATTGTAGGCACAGTTCCCTCTCTCCACCCTTTTCCAACTTCCGATCGACGAGTTAAACATCCAATATTTAGGATACACATTGCCTCCACATATCCCAGCCAGTTTGCAAAATAAAAATATCTTAAATATTTGGTTAAGTGGGTCGAACACGTTGCCTCCACATATCCCAGCCTGTTCGCAAAATAACAATTTCTTAAATATTTGGTTAACTGGGTCCAAATAGAACCTATAAGTAGATTGTCTCTCTTCAGAATCGACCCATAAATCGGCTCAGTGTGGAGCTCAGGGATGAAGAGTCGAAATGGAACCCATAAATCGGCTCGGTGTGGAGCTCAGGATAGCAACGTAATCTTGAGTTATCGGATTGCACATGTAGAACTGCCTGGGTTCCCAAGAGTATCTCCCACGATAGTTCATTGTTCGGTCATAGCAAACCAGGCCATAGTTCATTGTTCCGTCTTAGCAAATCTGGCCTTGGCATGCCGCCCCTCTGAACGAGTTATAACCTCTTATTTTAAATGTCTCACTTTTCAAGATGCTAGACCTACTGATAGGGAGGATATCTTTTTTCCAGCAATAATAGCAAACGGATCTGAAAATGGGTACTGATAGGGAAGATACCTTTTCTTCCTGTAATAATAGCAAACGGAGCTGAAAATGGATGGGAAGGTACGAGAAATTGGATTTGGGTGAAGTAGAGAGAAGACAAAGGTTGTTGCCATGATTTGCACACGCAACTCGGCCAATAATAGCAAACGGATCTGAAAATGGATCGGAAATGGCCAGGAATTGGATTTGGATGACATAAACGGCCGCAAATGGATCTGAAAATGGATCGAAAAGGGCCAGGAATTGGATTTGAATGAAATAGAGAGAAAACGAAAGTTGTTATCATGATTTCCACACGCACCTCAACCGGCCAATTGATTTTATCGGGCGTACTGAAAAGATTATAACAAGAACCTCACACTGAAGATGAATATGAGTTGAAGATGAATATGGAAGGAGATAAATATGAAGGGAGGGTCGATGAGCAATTGAGCATAGAAAGTTAGAAGATGAATAAGATGAATATGGAGGGCCGATAGAGAGTTGAAGATAAATATGAAGGGAGGGTCGAGGGTTTACATGGAGGAATTTAAGAGATACAAGAAAAAAAAATACTTTGTTTTTTTAATTTGACTCGTACTAATATTAGGACACCTTTATTTTTGGGTAGAAATTCCTTGTAACTGTATGAGGACTACTGTATTTTGAGTGAACACCATATGCCATCTTTAAGCTATTTCGATTCAAGATCGGTAACAAAATCTCTTGAGAAATTATTACTCTCCTAGGACTCCTTATCTCCATCACTCATAAATCCACAGCCCCCAATATTTCTCTCCGAGAAGGCCTTGAATTTGGTATCTAGGAATAATATCGGTTCTTATAAATTTATCTCTTAGAAGTCCTTCACTCGCTGCTTACTAAGAAATATCTTCTCATAAATCTAGCCCCTCTGAGGTTTCCCTCTATCTCAAGTCCATGAATTGGTTACTTAACTAAAATAAATATTATCTTCTTGAACAACTTTCAAAGAATTTACCAAAAATTTTAAAAATAAATTAAAATAGATAACCTTTTTCAATTCCAGCTTTTTTTAATATGGAAAATTACAAAAACATGTTATTAATAAATTTTCATTTGCTATATTTTAAAAAAGTGGTGTTCTTGAATCCTGATGACACTTCATAAAAAAATCTATGATTCTATACCACTAAACCGGAGCTTTTCAACTTTTGATACAGTTTTTTGGATCCATATGTGTTTTAGAATTTGTATTATGTTTTGTTGAATAATTTTTTGAGTCGTTGCTCTTTATTAAAACTCATCAGAATTAAAGGGGAATTTAAATTAGGGATTTTATAATGGGTAATATTAGGGTGCTCACAACTATTTTATAATTCTATTCAACAAATTTTGACATTTATATATAAACTTGTTTTGTATATGAAGTAATTTTTTAGTAAGGGTATTTTTGATCGGGTGTGACATCGCCCACATGAGCATTAATACCACTAGTGATGGGTGTGACATCACCCACATGAGCATTAATCCCACTAGTACTCCATGTAGGTGATGTATGATGTCACACTCTTCCTAATAACTAAAAATGTCTTGCATTCTTCCTAATAATAAAAAATTGACCAAAAATATATGTTTTATGCTCCATTTACAAAATAAGGATATAGAAATATCCAAATTTTGTTGAGTAAAATGATAAATTACTCTATAGAGCACCATTAGAGCTCCCTCTATACCACTATACCACTAGAGAAATGTCACACCAAAGGCATATCACACTGACACCCTCTTAATGACCAAAAATACCCTGGTTAAAAAAATGCTCCATATATAAAATAAACATATAGAAGTGTCCAAAATTTATTGAGTAAAATGATAAATTATTCTATAGTGTGGGCAGCCTAAC
>NW_006499827.1:169715-180383 GCF_000471905.2 Amborella trichopoda
ATATATAGGAACCCAGTACGCAATGCCTATAGGCAAAAATAAATAGTAATTTCATATACCCCCATCACCGTCCAAAGTTCATCGCACGGTCACGATTGTCCAGTAGTGTTTTATTTTTCATTTTTTTTATACAAATCGGAATGATCTGAATTTTAGAACGTGTATTCATCAAATTATAGAGGGATCGTAGAAAATTATAAAAAAAAATTTTATATTAAAAAAATTGACCAAAATACCCCCAAAATGTTTTGAGGTATTTTAGTCAATTTATTTTTTACGGATAATTTTTTTTATATTTTTATTAGATGCGCTTCAGTAAGATGTACATACCCTCTAAATTTCAAGTCATTCTGATTTATAGAAAAAAAAAATAAAAAATAAAATACTATCGGACAAACATGATCGCGTGATGAAATTTGAAATGTGATGAGAGTAGACGAAATCACTATTCATTTTCTCCTACAAACGTTGGAAAGACTTTTTCATATATATATATATTATGTAGGATTCTAGCTCAGGTGCTTGTCCATTGCCACCCCTAGATTTATGAGAGATAGAGATAAAGAGTCCTAGGGGAGTCCGAATTCCTAAAGCTATTTATTACCAATTTTGAAACGAAATAGGCTAAATGTAGCATGGTCTTAACTCAAAATAAAAAGTCGTTTACGCTTTATACAACTCTTCAACTCCTCTATATAAACCCTCGACCCTCCCTTCATATTATTCCTATTCCTCTTCAAACTCGTGTATTTCTCTCTACTTTGAGTTATTCATCCTCTTCAACTAAGTAAAGTCTTCACCTTCTTTTACTTCCGAAACTTTTTTTATTTACAGCGTTTTTTCTTTTTAAATAAACCATGTCCCGATTTTTCTCTGGGTTCGTGTTTCATCTATATATCTATTTATATCTATATTACATAACAAAACCAAATTTAAGAGATAGACGCATGTAGCAAAAATAAAAAAATGAACCTCTTTGGAGAGGATGTAGGGCGTGTAACCTTAAAATAGATAGACTTCATGGTATACTTCCATCATTTGGAAAAAAAAATCTTTGAGATAAAGACTCTCTTGCGGTAGGTAACCCTAGGTAGTAGACCCTAAAAAAGAAAAATGAAGATGGGTGAGAAAAATTCTAATTAGGAGAGGAAGGCATGTGTATCCATATATTGGGACATAAAATTACCGTGGGTAATAGATCCTAAAAAAGAAAAATAGAGTTAATTGGAAGATAAATATTACTTTGAACAAATGGGTAGAGAGTGGAGGGAAGATACAATTGTGGGAGATAAAGGAAAGACGGCAAGATAAGGAAAAGATCCCAAAAATATGTGCGTGAGGGATGGAGAGGGAGAGGCCTAATTTCTAATATTATACATTATTATTATTTTAAAATTAATGGAAACAATACATGTAAAAATTATTACATTCCATCTCCAAAAATAAAACACTAAAAAATATTCAAAAGATTTAGTATCACGAGTTGCAACTAAAATAAACCCTAAAATCCGTCTCTAAAAAAATCTCTCAAAAATATTAGCAAAGGTTTAATATTAAGGTTTAGAATATCTCTAACCTCCTAAAATATATCTTTGTACGAGGAAAAAAGATATTTTATGCCCCTTGTGGTTTTGAACGAGGAAAAAGCGGCTTTATTTAGTCTTCCTATATATGGATCCAAAATATCTATAAACATATGAAAATCTTGGAAATGGACAGTATAGAAAATATATTGCAAAATGCACTATTTTGGAGACTTAAATTGTTTTAATTTTTCATGGTTATATATATATCGATGTCGAGATAATCAATCAAAGGGTTTTTCAACATTAAAACTACCTTTTCCGATGGAATTTTGAGATGCATCGGTAGTTTTATATTATAAGGTAGCATCCTTATGTAAACCTTTTCCTTAATCTAATGATTATAACACTATATAAAACATTTGGGGATAAAAAAGTGCTTTTGAGACCTTTATCTAACCATCTCAATAAAATGGATGGCTTATATTAATTGGGCTAGAATGAAAACTTTCTAGAGCATTTTTTCAAAAAAAAAATTTTGTGATTGTTCTTCAGAATGAAAAGAGTGTACATTTAAAAATTCGTGTCAAACAAATGTCTCTAACATGGTTTTTGAAGACAGCTACATTATACTACTATACAATCGTTGCATGAAATAATTTCCCTATATATATATATATATATATATATAGCTAAATCTAAAAATAAGCCCGCTCCTTTAATAAAACCACTAAACGATTATAGCTTTTCAAAAATACTCAAAAGAATAAATAAAAGAGAAACTAGTCAGAGAGAACCTACTATACCAGAGTTAAAACAAGAGATTAATGAGATAAAAACAGAAGTTAAACAACTTAAAAATAGAATTAGAATACTAGAACTCAATACCAAATTCTCTGAAAATGTTTCAGACGAAGACGAATTAGAATTTGATTAATTAATAAAAAATAATAAACCTCTTATAATCAATGAAAAACCTGAATCTTCTGAAAAGACAGAAAATAATACTCTAAATCTTATAAATAAAGTTATTATGCAAAATTGGTTTACATTAGCAAAAATTATTGTAAATAATGACTACAATTTTCAGTCCTTAGCTTTAATTGATTCAGGTGCAGACTTAAATTGTATCAATAAAGGATTAGTTCCCAGTAAATACTTCGATAAAACCACTCAAATTCTTAATACCGTTGATGGTAGTAGACTTATTATTAATTATAAACTGTCTAAAGCTACTGTTTGTAACAATGGACATTGTTTTCCAACACTTTTTATCATGGTTAAAGGATTAAGTCAATCAAAAATCTTAGGAATATCATTTCTAAGTCTGTTTTATCCTCTAACAATAGACAATACTGGAATAGAATCTATTATAGTTGGACAAAAGGTTAAGTTTGAATTTATTGATAAACCAAAAATAAAAGAACTTAATAACATGAAACAAAAAATAGATAACAAATACAAATTTTTATGTTCTTTAAAAATAGAAGTAAAATATAAACTAATAGAAAAACAGTTAGCACTTCCAGAAAATAAACAAAGAATTGAAAATCTTCGAAGCCACATAGAAATAGAAGTTTGTAATGATTTACCTAATGCTTTCTGGGAAAGGAAAAAGCATATGGTTAGCTTACCATATGAAAAAGGATTTGATAAAAGCAAAATACCTACTAAGGCAAGGCCTATTCAAATGAATACCAAACTTCTAGAAATGTAAAAAAGAAATAGACGACTTATTAAATAAAGGATTAATTAGAAAAAGTGCTTCCCCATGAAGCTGTGCTGCATTCTATGTAAATAATGCAGCAGAAAAAGAACAAGAAGTTCCAAGACTTGTAATCAATGATAAGCCTTTAAATAAAGTCCTGAAATCGATAAGATATCTCATACCAAATAAAAAAGATTTACTAGATAGATTAGTGAATGCATGTATCTTTTCTAAATTCGACTTAAAATCTGGATATTAGCAAATCCAGATAAATGAAAAGGATAAATATAAAACAGCCTTTAATGTGCCTTTTAGCCAATATGAGTGGAATGATAGTTCATTAATGCTAGGACCTATTTAACAAACCTATTTAACACTTAAAACTTATCTTATTTAAACAACCATTCTTAGATATCCAAAATATATAAAAAAGAGAATTATCAGAATTAGAGAAAAAGGAGCTACATCTAATAGAATCCAACTAGTATAAGTATTTGCGAATATTTTAACACTGAATATAAATTTCAATTGCATCTATATAAAACAAGGTTAAACAAACTTTTATTACATATAGTAAGAAACTATTACAGACTAAGCAACTATTGAAAACAACATATTATAAACAAAGTACAAGAAACTTATTGTACACATGCAGAAGCTGGTAAACAACTTCCATTCATCAGAACAGTATGAAGGTAGAGAATTATAATTACAGACACCCATGGAAACATGATACAGAGAATTACAGAATAGAGGTTACCCGGGAAGCACAACTTAGTATTAAGATGAAGCAAACTTCCGGTAGTAGCTTGTAGAGACTTAGGCTATTTCTAAAAGAAGAAGAGGGAAGAAAAGAGCTGAGAGTAAAAAAGGTAGGGAAAAGCTAAGAGTAGAGAGAGAGCTCTAAGAAGCCTTTGAAATTTTTCGATGCCTTCCTTCTTTGACTTCTCTCTCTATATAGAGGTTCGACAGCGGATGGATGGCTTTAGATGGAAGTCGTCTTTACAGGTGGACGGCTGGATAGCATGCTGACAGCGGGTGGTAGACAGGATTTGGATGGATGTGTTAGTGGAGATAGACTTGTTTGGACTGAAGCGTCAGCAGAACTGGACCCCTTTTGGACTGGAGCGTCGGTGGAGCGAGACCTTTTGGACGAACGTGTCGGTGGAGAGATTCCTTTTGGACAGACGCGTCAGTGGAGAGGGACAGGTGAGGAGTCTCTACTGTAGTCGTCGGGACAGGTGGAGAATCTCTACTGTAGCTGTTGGGACATGCAGGAAATCTTTCATGTATTTAATATTTTATTTGTATTTCTGGCTTTTTCCGGGTCTTCAGGCTACTCGGGTTTCTGAGAAAACTCGAACATGTTCTAGCTTTCGTATTCTTCAGTATCTTGGTGTTCTTCTTCTATGTCTTCATTTTGTTGAGAAGATTCTTTTTCAGCTTCTTCTTCAAAGATTTGTAAGAGCTGTTTCTCCAACTCTTCTTTAGTGCCTGAGGGTTGCGTTTTTTCATTTGACGGATATATTCATAAATATTATATGGGTTTCCATATGGTGATGAGGATGGTTCAGATATTTTTTGTAATGCTATTTTGCCTGGGTTCAGACTATTATTCTTGAACACATCCCACCATTTGATAAAAATCTTCCTTCCCAATCGAGGTATATATTCAAAATTATTTGTAGTATTTTCAGATATTTCATATTTTCATTTCATAATCCATGGTATTTGGTAGATAGCCATGAAATATAAATGGTAATCTATGTTGGGATCTTTCCCATTAGATTCAACAAACCTTGCTTGAGATACCTGCAAGTTTTCTGGTAAGATTTGGGATCCTGATCCCCAAATCATAAACCAGTTACGGAACCAATTTAGGAATATTTCAGTGATTGACATTTTGAACTGTAGAAACCATGTATGGGAATTATTGGGATTTTGTATAGCAAATATCTTATGGCAGGCATCGATGTATTCAACATATCGAAAATATTTATTAGAGAATTCTCTTGCCTGGAGTTTCTTTGCTCGAGAAGGGTCTGTTCCCCATTCATTCTATGATATAATATTTCTAATTTGCATTTTGGAGTATGCCACTATATTTGTATTCTTATGATAATAATGAACCAGGGAGATCGAGCATGTTTCTAGTAAAACAACCTCGTACAGGGTTTTATTCCCGTTAGAGGGATTGAGGTTTTTACATAAATATAGGCTGGCTATTTTATTTGGGTCAAGCATAGCATGTTCACATTCTATTATGGAGTCAATTAAGAAGGTAGTTTCCTCAAACTGGGATTTTCCCGTAGAGGACATTTTCTTAGGAATGGGTGACTAAATGAAAACTGGAGTTTGGGAATATGTAGGTTGGCTTGAGTATTCAGGGTAATTTATTGTAGGACTAGATGGTGATAAAGGTGGATATTGAGCTAATGGTGATCCAGAAGAAGTTGGTATTATGTCCATACGAGCTTTGCACTTTGGGCTAGTCATATTTGTATTTGTATTAGTATTATTTATTGCTTGCTCTTGCTCTTGGCTAGTTGGCTGCTCTCTGCCCCCTTACAAAAATTCACGAGTCAAAAAGTCAAGAAGGTGATCAGTAGAGCCTTTTAAGTATTTGATAGTAAAATCGAAAGAGGAGAGAATAGCTTGCCAACGGGCAAAGATTTGTTTGGAAACAAGGTTTTGAACATATTTAAGAAGAACATCACGGGCTGCTTTGCAGTCGCTTCTTATTAAATCGGCAATGTAGTTTAAACATCTTAAAAATCATTGTAATTCAGTTTTATTAAGAATAACATCAGGAAATTTATCATCAAATTAAATTGCTCTATCTATTGGAATGATAGTTCCTTGATGAATATTATGGCCAAGAAATCTAATTTTGGTTTGACATAAATTTATCTTTCTAACAGATACTATCAAACTTGCACTCTTGATGGCATTCAGGAAAGTGTTAAGGTGCTTGAAGTGCTGTTGCAAGCCTTCAGAAAAGATTAACACATGATCAATATAGACAAGCATAAATTTCATATATGGGTTAAAAACCTCATTCAATATATTTTGAAATTCTGAAGGGGCATTTTTAAGTCCGAAAAGCATAACATTCCACTCATATTGGCCAAAAGGCACATTAAAGGCTGTTTTATATTTATCCTTTTTATTTATCTGGATTTGCCAATATCTAAATTTTAAGTCGAATTTAAAAAAGATACATGCATTCACTAATCTATCTAGTAAATCTTTTTTATTTGGTATGGGATATCTTATTTATTTCAGGACTTTATTTAAAGGTTTATAATTGATTACAAGTCTTGGAACTCCTCATTCTTTTTCTGCTGCGTTATTTACATAGAATGTATCACAGCTCCATGGGGAAGCACTTTTTCTAATTAATCCTTTATTTAATAGGTCATCGATTTCTTTTTTACATATTTCTAGAAGTTTGGTCTTCATTTGAATAGGCCTTGCCTTAGTAGGTATTTTGCTTTCATCAAATCCTTCTTCATATGGTAGGCTAACCATATGGTTTTTCCTTTCCCAGAAAGCATTAGGTAAATCATTACAAACTTCTTTTTCTATTTGGCTTCGAAGATTTTCAATTCTTTGTTTATTTTCTAGAAGTGCTAACTGTTCTTCTATTAGTTTATATTTTACTTCTATTTTTAAAGAACATAAAAAAAAAATTTATTATCTATTTTTTGTTTCATGTTATTAAGTTCTTTCATTTTTGGTTTATCAATAAATTCAAACTTAACCTTTTGTCCAACTATAGTAAATTCTATTCCAGTATTGTCTATTGTTAGAGGATAAAGTAGACTCAGAAATGGTGTTCCTAAGATTATTGATTGACTTAATCCTTTAACCATGATAAAAGGTGTTGGAAAACAATGTCCATTGTTACAAACAGCAGCTTTAGACAGTTTATAATTAGTAATAAGTTTACTACCATCAGCGGTATTAAGAATTTGAGTGGTTTTATCAAAGTATTTACTGAGAACTAATCCTTCATTGATACAATTTAAGTCTGCACCTGAATCAATTAAAGCTAAGGACTGAAAATTGTAGTCATTATTTACAATAATTTTTACTAATGTAAACCATTTTTGCGTAATAACTTTATTTATAAGATTTAGAGTATTATTTTCTGTCTTTTCAGAAGATTCAGGTTTTTCATTGATTATAAGAGGTTTATTATTTTTTATTAATTGATCAAATTCTAAATCGTCTTCGTCTGAAACATTTTCAGAGAATTCGGTATTGAGTTCTAGTATTCTAATTCTATTTTTAAGTTGTTTAACTTCTGTTTTTATCTCATTAATCTCTTCTTTTAACTCTGTGTAGTAGGTTCTCTCTGACCGGTTTCCCTTTTATTTATTCTTTTGACTATTTCTGAAAAGCTATAATCGTCTGGTGGTTTTATTAAAGGAGCGGGCTTATTTTTAAATTTAGCTAATTTTATTTATTGAGATATTATTTCTCATTTTTCATCGGGGTCAGAAATTTTATCTATTAAATCTAATATTAAATTTGCTTCATTAGTTAGGGTATTACAAAAACATTCTTTCATACGTTCATCGGTACTAGTACTATCTTCTGAATTTTCTTCTGAACTGCTCCATATTAGGTTTTCATCACTATTTATTTGAGCTATAAACTCAGTATCATCAGTTGAGGATGACTCAGACGAATCTTCTCTTATTTGGAGAATATTATATATTTGTTTTCTCAATTCCTCATCTAATATATTAGAGTTTAATTGTTTTTTAACTTTACAGTTATTTTTATAGTGTCTTATTTTACCACATTTATAACAAACTAGTAATTTTCTTTTCTTCTTTTTATTTTTTGGGGAGAGATTTTTTACGAATTTTTCTTTTTGAATTCTTTTCCCCTTATGTTTTTGTTCTAATTTGGGGTTTTATATAATTTTCTTTTCTTATAAATTTTATTTGAGAAATGATAGATACTATATCCAAACTATGCGCAAAAGTCTCCTAATTCTTTTTTCCTTGTCATTTTATGTTTATTTAATTGTTTTTTAAGTTTTAAATCTGTACATATGGCAAGCCCTTCTGCACATATTTCAGCAGAAAGTTCTCCTAGGGTATATGAAGAATATAGTATAATCCCCCCATGTTTATTTTTTATTCTGGTACGAACTTTTTTGCAAACAAATGAGGTAGACCGGCTATAAATTTTTCTTTCCAGTGGTCGGCGCTACTATCTTCTCGAGTAAGTAATCAAGAGAAAAATACATCTTTGTACCACTTATAGTGTGATAAGGTAGGGCATTTTAAATTTGACAGTAGATCTTCGGATCTAGCATTTAAAAGTTAAGTACTTCCTACGAAGTGTAAAGTTATTATATATATGAGAGTATTAACAGCGTCACTTTCGCTGTAAGGTATATCTTGATTTTGTTCATTTTTAACAATCCATTGTCTTGTAGCATTAAGTATTTGATTTTTTGAGATTTCATCCATGTGAAAGTCGCACCAACCTCTAAGCCATCATGTAAATCCGTAGACAATGGCTTTGGCAACCTCCTGATCATGATTTCCTGCTATTTTACATGTTGAAGCATACATAGTAATATGTTTCATGGTATCTAATATTTGATGGTCGGACATACTATCAATATTCCAATTAACTATAGTTCTTCCAGAATATGATACTGTATGAGATATAAAGTCTTCTTCAAATTGTATGTCTACTGGGGTAGGCCTGGTATGGTACATTCTGATCTGAGCAGTAGGTACCCATCTTTTACCCTAATCTATACTATTAAGATCCAGGGTTTCTTTAAAAGCACCTTCCATATTTTCAATGGTATTATTAATTATTGGTTTTTCTTCTTCTTCAGGAGTTAAGGCTTTTGATTCTAAAAGTATTCCTTTTCCTTTTTTATCTTTTATTTCTAACTGGGATAGTTTTGAAACTAACTGGTCTATTAATTCTTTATTTTCTGATTTATCTTTTAATGTAAATCTCTTCTTATTTATTTCAGAAGCAGGTTTAAATAACACTGCTTTCTTTGAGGGTTTCGACTAACCAGTCAAAGAAACCTATAGTTTGCTTATTTTTCTTTAGAAACCTTTTGTATTTTCTATGAATTATAACTAGTAGATTTTGTGGGAATTCTTTTAAATACCAATTCCTGATTTCAGTATTATGATCTGATAAATAATCATTTCTTAAGAATTCATAATCTACTTTTTCTAATGTTTGTAGGGTTAGTACTTCAAAATCTAAGTCAGAAAAAGGCTGATTATTTGAGGAACTAGCTTCAATAGGCTTATACTCAGGGATATGAATATTACTTCTGGTACGTAATCTTTGAATTATGGGTTCTTCTTATATCGTAGAAGTGGAATTTCTAGATGGTATAATATTCTTCTTTTCTGGTCTTACCATCATCTCATCTTTAATATTTTTTATTTTTTTTCGTCTATTATTACTAAATCTTAATTCTATCTCTCCATGAGGATGTTCGATTATCTGTTTAGGGGTTTTGTTAATAGGGATTCTATATTTTTTATTCTCATTTTGAAGAGACCATGATTTAGGTAACACTACTTGGGACCAATTTATGGATTTTGGTATTATAGTATTTGACTTTTCTATATTAGTATGGAAAAATACTGTATTTCTTTTGGTATCAATATGTAATACATTTGGATTTAAAGTATTCATAACTTTGTAGCAAATTCTATATATTAAAGCTAGATTTTTTTATCATGGGTTCATATCGAATCCTTAGGTTTTCCGGTTAAGGGTTAATACTTTAAAAATATTAGGATCACTTAAAGACACTGAATAGTTGTGAAAGCAATTAAAATAAACCGATCCACTACACAAGCTTGATTCTACTATTCCTAGTAATGAATCTGAAAACTGATTATGCCTATTGTCTCTTAGACATAGAAGTATTGAATTGTTTAATCCTAGCCTTGTAAGTGGCTTTATAGCTATCTGAATTAAACTTATATGTAGATATTTATATTCTTTCTTGATATAAGATTGAATTATTTTCTCTGGTAGTAATTGAAAATTTTCTTGTTCACTATGAACAGATAAACTTTGTTTAACAGTTTTTATAGCATAACCTGTTTTTAATTCAAAAGTTCCTTTTCTATAAACGTCAGTTACAGGGACTTTCGGTATATTCCAATTTTGAATTTGATTTTCTGTATTATCAATCATTATTTCTTCTTTATTCTTTATTCTTAGAGTGCTACTAGATGGCGCTAATACCTTATTAGATAGGTTCCTAATAAAATTTTCCATAGAAGTTACGGATGAATACTCTTTAGTCAACCTCTTACATCATTTGACCTACACGGCTCTCCCTAGCCTAAACGGTCCTTGACTGGGCGACAACAAGTTTCAACTCTCGGACTAACTTTCGTATGGAAGAATTTTATTTTA
>NW_006499827.1:184291-196379 GCF_000471905.2 Amborella trichopoda
ATATTTTATATTAAATATAAAAGTATTATTTAAATAATATTTATATTTAAATATTACATGTATAAAGTTAATATATTTATGAAATATAATTAAATACCAAGCATATCTAATTCATTGCTGCTTTTCAAACATGTTAATAAACATGGTGAAAAGAAGGTTTGCATAATTTTTCCCTATCAAAGTATTTACATATGTAAATATTTTTTTTGGAAAAATATTTCCACACCAACCAAATGTGTCTTAAGAAAAAAAAAAAAAAACTATGATTCTATACCACCAAGCATGGGCTTCTCAAATTTTCGATACACTGCATTTTCGATTTCAGATTTTGTATTATGTACTTTTTAATAAATTCTTTGAGACGGGGATCTTTATTAAAACTCATCTGTTCAGTTAGGGAATTTATCAAAGGGATTGTTTAAAAGTAGATCATTTACCTTTGATACAAGGTGGTCTCAATTTCTTACAAGAAATTTGATTCGAGAAAATTTATTTTGAAGTTTGAGCTTGGTCAATGGAATTAATGTAGCCACTCAATTTGACATCCAATGGTCAAAATTAATTGTGGCCACCTTGAACCAAAGGTAAATGGTCTCACTCTACAAATTTCTTTTATCAAAATAGACCTAACTTTTTAGGAATTTAAAATTGTACCTTTCTTCAACTATTCCAATTCATAGTCGTATTTCGGGGGAACTTTAAAATTAAATTAAAAAATTTGGTAATATATTGATAGTTATATCTTATGTGTATTTTCATTAGGGGTGGCAATGAACCCGAACCCGACCTGGGACCTATCAGGCATACCTAACATGGGTCCAGGCATGGGTCCAACATTTGGAACCGGCAAGACGGGTCTGGGTCTAAAACTTGGACCCAAAACACTATTTGGGTGTCGGTTCCGGACCGGTACCCAGAAACTGTTGGAAATAAAATACTTCAAGCCCCATGCATTTGGGTGTATTAAGAATTGTATTCAATAAGAGCTATTAAACGACAAGTTTGAAATTTAATGGCGGGTGACTTTGTTGCCAATAATACGGGTATATGATGGTAAAAAAAATGCAAGAAAAACAAAAAAGAAACTCATAGTGTGGGTGGCAATGGACCCAACCAGACTTGAGACTTAACAAGATAGACATAGGACCCGATGGGTATGGGTATGAGTCCAACTTTTGGACCCGATGGGTCGAGAACGATTTTAGACCCGAATACTACTGGGGTTTGGGTCCAGGTCCAGTAGGCCCCGACCCATTGTGACCCCTAATTTTCAAAATTTTCCATTAAAATATACCTTAGGCATTCTCCCATTCACGTAATTTATCTACCTAGAATTTGTGACCCAAATGATTTGAAAAAGGCTTACCTAGTCATCTTTAGAACATCTTCACACCATGACCACAGCTTACCCGAAGAGCCACAATATACAATTGGCTCCCTACTTCTTAAAAAACGAGCTCTCCCTGCTTGTTCATGAACGTTTCTCAAAGCAATCAAGGTTTTGCATTTCGATGGCCATTTCACGAATTGCTTTGATCATTTCTATGCAACAACTATTCGCCAATATTTTAAAAATTGCCAACTCGGATCAGAATCGGCCGTTTTAAAGGGGTTTTAAAGGGACCGTCCTGGTTCCCAGTATGTATTGGGATCGGGCGATCCCTAAAAGAATTGGTCGGTTCTTTAAGGGGTTCTCTTTTTGTGCATGTAGCAGCTGAAATTTAATTAATAAAACTTAAAATAAATTTAAGAAAATCACTAGTAGACCAATATGTTTCCAACACATGCATACACTAAAGAATAAAAAACTATATTTTGAATTTGAACAAGGAAATAAAATCTGGTGAACAATTAACAAAAGTAGCAGCAATCTTAGGAGCATAGAATACTGGCTTGAATGAGAAAATGGGCACATATTTGTAGTCGGGATGGTTTTTCCTAAAAAATTTGCACTTCTTTATCTTCTTTCTGCTTCTTAAATTGTATAAAGAGAGCTCTATTGTACATAGCATCTCTATAGAGTCGAAGTATTTTGAAGCAACAAGGACATAATAATGATGCAGAACAATGTTAAGGCAACTATATTTCTCCTCAGTAATGCTCGATGTGACCACCTCCTCCCAAATCTTGTGTGGCCCCAATTCTCATATTATTAGCTTCAACATTTTGGGCCCTTTTGAGTATGATCTAGCCACGCACACCTTCTCGCTGGAGTGGCACAGGTATAATTTATCATCGTCGTCGTCATCATCATCATCCCCATTATTATCAAGTTTTATCATCCCTATTGTCATCATCGTCGTCATCATCCCCATTATCATCAAGTTTCATCATCCATTATACCTGCGTCTATATATTCCCATAAGTGTCTATATCAAAACTTTCCATCATCATCCCCATTATCATCAAGTTTTACGGTTGAAGGTAAAGCTATATATTCCCATTTTTCAGTATCCATATCAAAACTCTCTAATATCTCACTATGACAAAGACTATAACATACTCCTTTCAGACATAGGAAGGGCATTCCCATTAGATCAAGTTTCCTCATCCCCATTACCATCAAGTTTTACGGTTGAAGGTAAAGCAATATATTCTCATTTTTCAGTATCCATATCAAAACGTTCTAATATCTCACCATGACAGAGACCATAACAGACTCCTTTCTAATATCTCACCATGACAGAGACCATAACATACTTCTGTCATACATAGGAAGGGCATATCATTATACCAATTCCAATTATACTCATTAGTGGATGCATTGTTCCCTCTCTCCACCCTTTTCCAACTTCTCATAACGAGCTAAATATCCAATATTTCTAACTTCCCATAGACGAGTTAAACCTTCAATATTTAATAGTAGATATTTTGGAAAATAAAAATATCTTAAATATTTGGTTAAGTGGTTCATCACTCCACCCTTTTCCAACTTCTCATGGACAAGTTAAACATCCAATATTTCCAAGTTCCTATAGACGAGTTTAACCTCCAATATTTAGTAGTAGATATTTTGGAAAATAAAAATATCTTAACTATTTGGTTAAGTGGTTCATCTCTCCACTCTTTTCCAACTTCTCATGGACGAGTTAAACCTCCAATATTTCCAACTTCCCATAGACGAGTTAAACCTCCAATATTTAGTAGTAGATATTTTGGAAAATAAAAATACCTTAAATATTTGGTTAAGTGGTTCAAAATGGAAACCATAATTGGATGGTTTGGATAGTTGCCCTCCAGAGTGGAAGGCAGGGATAGCAATGTAATCTTGAGTTACTAATTGAAAATGTAATCTTGAGTTATTGGATTGAAGACGTAGAACTGCCAGAGGCAACGGAGCCTAGGCCTTGGCTGAAGACCGCCACACTCAACAAGTCATATATCTCTGGAAGAGTAATAACTATCTGGATTGAACACATAGAACTGCAAGGGGCAACGAGTCAGATATATCTGGAAACTTCAAATGTCTCTTGTACACTCTATCAGACGAGTCAGATATCTCTGGAAACTTCAAATGTCTCTTGTACACTCTATCAGATTTCAAGATGCTAGATATACTGGTAGGGGATCTGAAGATGGGTTGGAAGGGACAAGGAATTGGATATGGATTTCAAGATGCTAGATATACTGATAGGGGATCTGAAGATGGGTTGGAAGGGACAAGGAATTGGATATGGATTTCAAGATACTAGATATACTAATAGGGGATCTGAAGATGGGTTGGAAGGGGCAAGGAATTGGATATAGATGAAGTAGAGAGAAGGGCAATATCTTTAGAAACTTCAAATGTGTCTTGTACACATATTTCAAGATGTTGAATATACTGATAGGAAAGAAACCAGTAGCAAATGGATCTGAAGATGGGTTGGAAGGGGCAAGGAATTGGATATGGATACAACGAGTCAGATATCGCTGGAAACTTCAAATGTCTCTTGTACACTCTATCAGATTTCAAGATGCTAGATATACTGATAGGGAAGAAACCGGTAGCAAACGGTCTTGTACACTCTATCAGATTTCAAGATGCCAAGATGCTAGATATAATATCTGATTTCAAGATGCCAAGATGCTAGATATACTGATAGGGAAGAAATTGGTAGCAAACTGATCTGAAGATGGGTTGGAAGGGGCAAGGAATTGGATATAAATGAAGTATGGTTGAAGACGCTAAATATACTGATAGAGAAGAATTCATGAATTATAGCAAATGGGGATGAATTCATGAATAATAGCAAACGGATCTGAAAATGGGTGGGAAGGGGCAAGGAATTGGATATGGATGAAGTATCTCTTCTACACTCTACCAGATTTAAAGATGTTAGATATACTGATAGGGAAAAAACCGTAGGAAAGAAAGGAGTTCTTTCATGAATAATAGCAAATGAATCTGAAAATTGCTTGGAAGGAGCAAGGAATTGGATATGGATGAAGTAGAGAGAAGATAAAAGTTGTTGCCATGATTTCCTTCTGAACTGGCCAATAGATTTTATCGAAGTGCTGAAAAGACTCGGACCAGAACATCTGGGACTTCATCGATTCTCTTATTTTTACTTCCTCCGGTTGTTGTGGATGGGGAGAATTCATCCAAGCTTTCTTCTATTCTTTGTTTTTATTCTTTTTTCTTGGCCTCCGGTTGTTGTGGTTTATTCGGTTGTTGTGAATGCGGAGAATTCATCCAAGCTCAAGCTCTTCTTTTTTTTTTTTTGGCTTCCTTCTATTCTTTTTTTTTGGCCTCCGGTTGTTGTGGTTTGTCCGGTTGTTGTGAATGGGGAGAATTCATCCAAGCTTGAGCTCTTCTTTTTTCCAAGCTTCTTTATATTCTTTTTTCTTGGCTTGCAACAGCTTCCTCTGAACTTCTTTTTTGCTGTTTTTTCCAGTTATTGTGGTTTGTCCGGTTGTTGTGAACGGAGAGAATTCATCCAAGCTCAAGCTCTTCTTTTTTTCTGGCTTCCTTCTATTTTATTTTTTTTTTGGCTTTTCTGCAACATCTTCCTCTGACCTCATTTTTTGCTTTTTTCCGGTGATTGTGGTTTGTCTGATTGTTGTGAATGGGGAGAATTCATCCAAGCTCAAGCTCTTCTTTTTTCCTGGCTTCCTTCTATTCTTTTTTCTTGTTTTTATGCAACAGCTTCCTATGAACTCCCTTTTTGCTTTTTTCCTGGGGTTCTGAACTCCCTTTTGCTTTTTTCCTGGCATTTTGAACTCCTTTTTTGCTTTTTTCCTGGCTTTCCTAAAACAACTTCCTTTGAACTCTTTTTTTTGCCACATAAACATAAATGGTAGTTTATCGATTCTCTTATTTTTATTTCGTCCCGTTGTTGGGAAACTTCATCCAAGAAACAGCTTCCTTGAACTCCTTTTTTTTGCCACATGAACACAAATGGTACTTCATCAATTCTCCGGTTGTTGTGAATAGGGAGAATTCATCCAACCTCAGGCTCTTCTTTTTTCCCGGTTCCTTCTATTCCTTTTTTTTGGCTTTACTGCAATAACTCCCTTTGAACGCCCTTTTTGCTTTTTTTAGTGGCTTTTCTGAAACATCTTCTTTTGAACTTCTTTTTTGCTACATAAACATAAATGGTACTATATCGATTTTTTGCCACATAAACATTATTGGTACTTCATCGATTCTCTTATTTTTACTTCGTCCCGTTGTTGTGAATGGGGAGACTTCATCCAAGAAACAGCTTCTTTTGGACTCATTTTTTGCCATATATTCTCTTATTTTTATTTTGTCTGGTTGTTGTGAATGGGGAGACTTCATCCAAGCTCAAGCTCTTTTTTTTTCATGGTTTCCTTCTATTCTTCTTTCTTGGCTTTTCTGCAAGAGCTTCCTCTTCACTCAATTTTTGCTTTTTTCTTGGTTTTTCTACAACTGCTTACTCTAAACTCATTTTTTGTTTTTTTTCTTAAGTTTTTTGCTCTTTCCCTGGACTCCCTTTTTGCTTTTTTCCAAGCTTTTCTGCAATAGCTTCCTCTGAACTCCTTTTTTTTGCTTTGTTTTTGGCTTTTCTGCAATAACTTCTTCTGAACTCCTTTATTACTTTTTTTATTGGCTTTTTCTTCTTTTTTTCTTGCTTTTCTACAACAACTTCCTCTGAACTCCTTTTTTTGCTTTTTTCTTGGCTTTTCTGTAATAGCTGTAGAAACGAAAAGCAATCCACGAAAAAACAAAAAAAGAAGAAACAAAAAAAAAAAAAAAAAAAGAAGACAATCAACCACAACACAAAGATATACGTAGTTCGGCAACGTGTCTACGTCCACGAGAAGTTAGAACTTCTTACTAGCAATAGAGAAAAAGGTTACATTTCGCTCTCTTCTTCACGCCTCTCTGTTTTTATCTAATTACAAAGAAATCTGTGTTTTTCCTTTAACCCTTAACTTTGAATGAACCGACAATCGCAACGATATATAGCGAGTCTTAGATAGATTGTATAAATTACTGAAATACCCTTATACGGATATATATATCAAGTCCCAGATGTATCGAATCTCATGTACGGATATATCCGAACCTTGGCAGATATATTTTTTCAGAATACAAGACATCAATCCTCAACAATCTCCACCTTGGCTTGAATTCTGTCGAGCGACCCTGAAGATGTCTTCATCCATGTACCTCCATAAAGGTATGCTACTACACCCCCACCTGTCATGGGGTGCTTCCCTCACTGTCAACAATGAGAGACATTAAGCAAGTCCAAGCAAAGCTTGAACTTTTCCGCAGTGACCGGTTTTGTAAGTATATCTACAGGGTCGTCATTCGTATGAATTTTCTTCAGGTGAGTGATTCTTTCTGACACAAGCTCCCTAATCTTATGATATCTCACATCAATGTATTTTGTCATTATATGAAACACTTGATTCTTTGCAAGATTTTTGGCAATCTGACTAGCACAATGTAACACAATACCTTCTTGCTTCAACCCCAACTCACGAGCCAAACCAATCGACTAGATCACCTCCTTTGCAGCCTCAACTGCTGCCATGTACTATGCCTTTATCGTAGACATGGCAATCGTGGGTTGAAGCATTGCCTTCCATGAAATAGGTCCACCTGCTAGTGCGAAGACATATCCTGTAGTAGACCTTCGCTTGTCTAAATCACCAACATAGTCGGAATTGACATATCCCACCAGTTCTGTAGAGCTTCTCTTCCTATTAAACATAATTCTGAGATCTGACGTCCCGCGTTGATATCTAAAAATCCACTTAATAGCATTCCAATGCTCCCTTCTAGGATTACTCATGTATCGACTGACAACACTGACAACATGAGATAAATTCGGCCTGCTACAAACCATAGCATACATGAGGCTTTCGACTGTGCTAGCATAGGGCACCTGAGACATCTGCTCTATCTCATCATCCGAGTGGACACTAGTGTTCAGATAACTTGAAGTGACTTGCAAATGAAGTGCTAACTGACTTTGCCTTTTCCATGTTGAAACGCTCTAGCACCCTTTCAACATACCTTTTCTAAGTTACCCAGAGTTTACCTGCAATGAATCTCCATACTATCAGCCCCTTGATCCTTCATATCAAACTTAGAACTTAACATAGACTTGAGAAAAGTTATATCACATGCATTTTTTGTAGCGATGAGCATGTCATCAACATAAAGCATCAGGAGAATAAAAGAATTATCATCAAGAACTTTAAAATAAACAAAACAATCATACGCACTTCTTGAATAGTCAATCCACATCATGAAAGAGTCAAAATGCTTGTACCACTGCTTAGGAGATTGCTTAAGACCATAAAACGATCTCTTAAGTAAGAAAACTTTATTTTCCTTTTCATGCACCTTGAAGCCTTCAGGTTGCTCCATAATGATTTGTTCCTCCAAATCACTATGAAAAAATGTTGTCTTTACGTCAAGCTATTCTAGCTCCAAATCAAACATAGCTATTAAAGCAAGCAATAACCTTATTGAAGTGTGCTTGACAACTGAAGAGAATATTTCATTGTAGTCCACTCATTCCTTTTGAACATAGCCATTTGCTACGAGCCTAGCCTTGAATCTCTCACATTCATTTTATGTTGTTGCATCTTTCTTCCGAAAGAACCAGCTGCACCCAATCACTGTTCTTCCCTTGGGCCTATTGACAAGCTCCCAAGTCTTGTTCTTTTTCAGAGACTACATTTTCTCCATCATGACTGACATCCATTTATCACTCTATGCATCACTTAGAGCATCTTTGAATGAGTCGATTTTCTCAGTACCAATAGTTACAGCAAAGGCTATCATGTCTTCAAAGCTATATCTCACAAGGGCTTTGTGAACACGTTTCTTTTTTCCTTTTGCCAAACTGTAGGATTCACCATGTGATTGTTGCTGTTCTAGTGTGCTGCTAGATGATTTTTCCTCTTCTGGTATTTCAGACTCTTCTAGCTCCACTTGGACTAGCAATCTTTCTTCATCAATTTTATCTACTTGCACTTTGTCATCTTGCATGTTGGTTTACTTCACCATGTGAGATTCATAAAACACAACATCCCTGCTAAGTATAACCTTATGTGAAGTAGGATCCCAAAGCTTGAATCCCTTCACTCCCTTCTCAAAACTAAGAAAAATGCATTGCTTAGAATTAAAGTCTAATTTGAAACGTTTCCCACTTTACACATGGATATAGGCTGGACATTCAAAGATCCTCAGCATAAAGTAATCTACTGGCTTTCCTGTCCACATCTTATTTGGAATTTTACAATCAATCGATGTAGATGGTGACCTATTAACAATGAAACATATCATGTTAACTGCTTCTACTCATAAACTTTTCTTCAAATATATATTAAATCTCTTACTACGAGCTTTTTCCAAAATAGTCTTGTTCATCCTCTCTGCCACACCATTTTGCTGAGAAGTTTCTAGTGCGGTAAAGTGATGTACAATCCCCTCTTTTTTACAGAATTCTTGAAATTATCTAGACTTGTACTCCCCTCTATTATCTAATCTCAAGCATTTCAGTTTCTTTCATGTCTTCCTTTCTACCTCTGTTTTTCATTATTTAAACTTCATAAACGCTTAACTTTTGTATTTTATGAAGTAGACCCAGACCTTTCTTGAGTAATCGTCAATGAAAGTAATGAAGTACTCTGCCCCACCTTGGATTTGATTGGTGAAGGGCCCCATACATCAGTGTGTACATAGTCAAGTATATCCTTGCTCGTATGAATTGTAATTTAGAATTTAATCTTGCACTGTTTACCAAAAACACAGTACTTACAGAAATCTAGTTTGCAAGCTCTGACACCCTTCGACAATTTTCTTTTATGAAGTTTCATCATACCTCATTCACTCATATGCCCTAAACGCATGTCACATATTTGTGTCATCTTTGTTGGACTCAACATCTGTGGTTACAGAAATTTCACCTGTAACTGTATTCCCTATCAACCTGTATAGATTCCCAGTCATCTGACCTTTCATGACAACCATAGATCCGTTACTAACTTTGAGGACTCCACATATTATTATATACTTGCAACCATCCAAATCAAGAGCCCCTAGAGATATTAAGTTTTTTTTTAATTGTGGGATATGCCTCACATCTGATAAGGTTTATACTATCCCATCAAACATCTTGATTTTGATAGTTTTTATTCTAATGGTCTTGCTTACCGCATCGTTCCCCATTAGAACAGACCTACCACTATATGATTTGTATGTTTCGAACCAGTTTTTATTTGAACACATATGAAAAGAACAACCAGAATCTAAAATCCAAGAATCAGTAAATTGATTCTTACCTGAAGATATAGAGAAAGATCTTCATCATCTCTGTCAGAGCTATCGGCAACGCTAGCTTCATCAGATGTTTTTCCTATTTCTGTTATCTTTATATCATCATTTCTTTTGGGGTAGTCTCTCTTCGTATGACATTTCTTTTTGCAGTAATAGCAAATAAACTTGTCCTTCTCCTTCGATTTTGACCGACTTCAGCTTCTGCCCCTTTCATGACTCTCTTTGTACTTTTCAAAGAAACCTTCTCTTTGATATTTAATACTGCTAGTCTTCTTCCTTGTCTCGTTTGACATAAGAGTAGTAGTGATTTCATCCGTCTCAAGAGTCTTCTTCCCGTACAATAGAGTCGTAACCAGGTGGTTGTATGATCCGAAAAGCGAAGCCAATAAAAGTAGAGTCTTGTCTTCATCCTCGATTTTGACCTCAAGACTTGCGAACTGGCTTATGATCTAGTTGAACTCGCTGAAATGTTCAAGCAGATATGTGCTTTCTTCCATCTAAAGAGAATACAACTGCTTCTTCAAGAACAACTTGCTCATCAGATATTTCGTCATGTAGATACTCTCGAGTTTTATCCAAACCTCTAGAGCAGTTTCGAGATCCAACACATAACGTAAGGCATCATCTGAGAGATTCAGACGAATCGCACTTACCGTTTTTTCCTCCATCTCTTGCCACTCTTCATCGTCCATCTTTGCTGGTTTCTTCGATTTCTCTAATAAAGCCTTAGCAAGACCTTACTGTATCAAAAGATCCTTCATCTTTCGTCTCTAAAGGGTGAAATTGTTCTTTCTATTGACCCTCTCAATGTCATACTTGACGCTTGCCCCCTTTCCTATCATCGTGGTAGCAAACCTCAGAATACGAAATAACCTTGTAGACTCTGATACCAATTTGTATAAACGAAAAGAATTCCACGAAAAAACAAGAAAGAAGAAACAAACACAAAAGAAAGAGACAATCAACCACAATGCAAAGATATATGTGGTTCGGCAACGTGTCTATGCCCACGGGAGATTAGAGTTTATTTATTATCAATAGAGAATAGGGTTACAATTCGCTCTCTTCTTTACGCCTCTCTGTTTTTATCTAATTATAAAGAGATCTACGTTTTTCTTTTAACCCTTACCTTTGGATGAACCCCCAATCCCAACGATGTATATCGAGTCCCACATATATGGTACAAATTATCAAAATTCCCTTATACGGATATATATATCAAGTCCCAGATATATCCAATCTCATGTAAAGATATATCCAAACCTTTGCAGATATATTTCTTTAGAATACAAGACATCAATCCTTAACAACAACTTCATCTTAGCTCTTTTTTTTGCTTTTTTTTTGCTTTCTGCTTTTTTTTTGGCTTTTCTGGCTTTTCTGCAACAACTTCCTCTAAACTCCTTCTTTGCTTTTGGCCTTTTTTTCTTCCCATGGTTTGTTTTGCTGATTTGTCTGCTTGAAGAGGAAGAGCAATTGAACAATTGAGAATATAGAGCTGAAGAGGATGAATATGAAGGGAGGGTCAACGGTTTATATGGAGGAATTGACTAGAGATTAAAAAAAACACTTTATTTGATGTATAATTTATTTAATATGACTTCTACTGATATTAGGACTCTTTTCACAAGAAATTTCTTTTATTCATTTAATATGACTTATACTAATATTAGGACTCCTCGAATTTTCGGAAGAAGTTCCTTTGACTTGCATGAATTTTCGGAAGAAGTTCCTTTAACTTTAACTTGCATAAGCCTCAAGAACAACATATTTTGAGTTGACCCCATATGCCACCTTTAAGGTATTTCATTTCAAACTTGATGACAAAATCTCTTAAGAAATTTCGATTCTCCTTATCTCTATCTCTCTTAAATTCAGTCCCTCGTATTTCTCCACTTGAAGTCCTTGAATTTGGTAACTAAGAATAAAATATTTTTTCATAAATCTACTCTTAGAAGTCATATTTCTCCACTAAAAGTCATTGAATTTGAATTTGGTAAGTAGGAATAAAATAATTTCTCATAAATCTACACTTAGAAGTTGTTCTTTAGTAATTTCTTTTCATAAATCTACCGCTACTGAGATTTTCCTCTATCTGAAGTCCATGAATTAGGTACTTACCTAAAAAATTATCTTCCTAAACAACTATATCTTTCCTAATTTCAAAGAATTTACCAAAAGTTATAAAAATAAATTAAAACAGATAACCTTTTTCGATGCCAATTTTTTTACTATAGAAAATTACGAAAATATGTTAATATTAGATTTTTATTTGGTATATTTTAAAAAAGTGGTGTTCTTGAATTCTGAGTTTCAACTTTTGGATAATGTGTTTTGGAT
>NW_006499827.1:196399-245379 GCF_000471905.2 Amborella trichopoda
ATCGCGCCTAAAATTCATGATAATAAGCAGAAATAATTATTTCATTTTATTTTTAAAAAGAATGGATTATTTTTTGAGACAATGAGGTCACTTACACATAAAACTGATAAAATAAAGATTCTAGACAGAAATATCACTATTTATTAAAAACAGACTATTTTTCAGAAAGACGATAACACTTATAAAAAATATTTGAGAGAAAACTTCGATAAAATTCGGTTAGAGAGAGAAGAGCGGTGAAAGCACCATGGGTAAAGTCCTTAGAGGAAGTAAAGCCGAAAGGCTTTTCAGTGACACTCTGTATACCAAAGGACAACTTCTTTTATAAAACATACATGGCTTAACACGCATGATGCAAAACGTCACACATCATTTAAGTGTGTCATGGCTTAACACGCATGATGCAAAACGTCACACATCATTTAAGTGTGTCAATAGAAGGTTAACTGCAATATACGGCACTGCCACCACACAATATTACAATTAAGCAGCATCTTATGGAGGCACGTCAGCTTTACTTACGCTGGCAAGAAGAAAAGTTTTGGACGCTTGCATACAATTATGATAAAAGAGCTGATGGACCAAAGGTCCACCTTAAAGGAATGGACTAGCAAAAAAAAAACTATTTGAAAAATAGTAACTTTGAATTATTAATCAAATATCCAAGAAGCCGGGGTCCATATTTAAATTGAGGGGTAAATTTTTTTTGCGTAAGAGAAAGATGGTCCCCGTTGTGCATTTTGCCACCATGAATTATCGTTTTAAATATTTCATTATGTATTTTATTTTATTTGATTTATTTATTTATTTTTATTGTATTTATTCTATTAAAACTATTATTATTATTATTATTATTATTTTATTTTTTTTTAAAACAAAATTCCAGGACTATTACATCCAGCTTTTTGCATATATATATATGAAAAATATTCATGTTAGCCCAAGAGCTAACAGGAAGATATGAACCCAACGGCCCCGATTGAATCTAGACCGATCAGACGGTCATGACCTCATTTCGTGTTTGAATTTTAATTTTTTCTTTTAAAAATCTAAATCATTTGAAATTTTAGACGTGTGTTCTTCTCATCAAGCCACACCTAATAAAAATATAAATAAATAATCCAAAAAAATAAATTGATCAAAATACCCCCAAAACTTTACGGGATATTTTGGTCAATTTTTTCATGTAAAATATTTTTTTGATATTTTTTAAAGTTTCACCTTTTTTTTTTTAACACATGCCTAAAATTTCAAGTGATTTGGATTTGTGGAAAACAAATTAAAATTCAAACACTATTAAACATCTGTGATCGTCAGATCGGCCTAGATTCAATCTGGATCATTGAGCTCATATCTTCCTCTTAACCCTTGAGGTAAGGGTAGCATATTGTATTTTAGGGGACAATTTGAAATTTAATCAAAGGGTTTAGGTAAAATATTAAATAGTTATCTTGTGTGCATTTTGATAAATTTCCCTTTAAATAACATCCAATGTTGGTAGCATTGGACTAAATCGAACCAGCTGGTGAGGGAATTGATTCAATTGGATCTGCCAAACTGGACCAATTCACCAAACTGCCAATAAAAGAAATTAAATAATTTATAAAATAATAAAATAAGGACAACATATAAAAAGATATAGAAACTTATGGAAAAATAAAAAACCTAAAAACTTAAGAAAACTTCAAAAAATATTATAAATAAATAAGGAACCATTTATTCTACTAGAAGCCCTATGCAAAGTATCATAACTAAAATATTAAGGACAGTTTCTATGCGGTCAGGCCTCATATTGGAGAAATGCAAGTATGGAAATAAAATATATTCTTAAAATAGAATTTGATCTTAATTTTTAGAGAATATAAAATCTTTAACAAGAAGATCATGAATATCAAAAAAAAAAAATTAGAAATAATAATTATATTAAAAAAACATTTGGACATTTAGTTACACTTGTTTTAGATGGATGACTTATTGCATCCATCTTTAAAATGGATGTTTTATACCTGTGGACCACAAAAATGTAGTCCAGCCCGCATGAAACAATTTTCCAAATATTAAATAGTTAAACCGGTTCAATTGGACTAGCCGAACCGGACCGATTCACCAACTTGCCTGTATTAGAAATTAAATAAATAATAAAATAGTAAATTAAGGACATCATAAGAAAAATAAAGAAACTTATGGAAAAATAAAAAATCTAAAATTTAAGAAAAATTCAAAAAAAACTTACAAACAAATATTGGAAAAAATATTACAAACAAATATTGGGGTTTTCTTCTTGCAATAAACAATAACAATCTAGGAAAAAGTAACGATATAAGAAACACAAACTTCTGGTTATTTTTTTAGTTGGTACTGATCATCATAAAAAAGAATAAAGTATAAGGAACCATTTATTCTACTAGAAGCACTATGCAATGTATCATATCTAAAATACGTACGTTATGTGAACTTTAAATTTTTTTATTGTGATCATTTTTACCTGGATAATTGGTTTGGCCATTAATAAACTTGGTTGAGGTTCCAACTAGCACAGCTTATCATTACGACGTACATGATCAAATTTAAGCAAATGAATATCTATATTTCTTCCAACCGTTTCAGCCATCGTTCTATCCTTTTCACCCCTAAAATTTATTATTTCTACCCCAAAAGAAAGAGCTAAAAAACTATTCAAATTATATAACCTTAATTTTGTTTTTGTATTTTCTGAAATAAATTTTAAAATATTAAAGTAAATAGAAATATAACCTCACCATGAACTTGAAGCTCCTCCAGAATTTCCCAAGAAGTTCACATTGTTAGTGAGCAAGGTGACGCAATTGAAAATTACCCAGCACCAACAACTCGCAAATAAAACCACGTTTTAGTGATAGAAATAAAAAACCTAAAAAAAATCGGCAAAAATGTGGAAGTTTGAGTCCTCTATCACGCACCACCACCACCACCAAATCACATAAAATAAAAACCAGAAACCCCTCTCTCTAAAAAAAACTTCTTTTTTTTTCGTTCAACAAAAAAATCTGTCCCTTATTAGTAAGGATCTTTAGAAAAGTTATCTAGTCAATAACACATTTGTAAATAATATCCATCCTAATCAAACTCTAAATCTTCCTGTATTTCTAAATTTTATATTAACTTATCCGAACCAGACTTCCAATTTGTGAGGGTCCCCTATCCGCACTACAGAGTTCAACGGAAACAATCAAAGATGACTTCGTCTTTTGTGACTTTTGGCTTGTTTGATGTCGTGTGCATGTTCTCCTTTGCGATTTAACATTTTTCCTTGTAATTATTAATAAAAACAAACAGGTAAGGAAAAAAATTATTTATTTTTCTGTAAGTAAAAGTTCGTCTTATATTTTGTTTTAACTTAAACATCACGGAAAGACGTAGAGGATAATGATTCCATAAGCTGCCAGGCTCATCCTAATGATGATGCATTTGTTTTCTTGGAAGACGCAGTTTTAAATATGAGGAGTGCAGTTAGGTGTAGAGGTACAGTGCCTTTCAAATTTTATGGTGTATATAATTTTGATGTAAAATTTTATTAGAATTATTTTAAAATCTATTTTTATATCTCATTATAAAATTTTATATTTTAAAAATAGTTAAAGTCAAGTAGATATATAGACGCACGAAAATCTTGAAATAGACGGTGTAAATAATATGTTGTAATATGTATTATTTTTTAGATTTAAAATTTTTTTATTTTTTATAGTCATACATACATGTTGATGTCGATGTCAAGATGATTAATCAAAAAGTTTTTCAAAATAAAAATTATATTTTTGTATAGATTTTTGAAAGTTGTCCGTAGTTCTACATCGTAAGATAGTATTCTTATATAAAAAAATTTTAAATACGAGACGTGAATACCACGGTATCGAATTTTATTTGAAGTCTTTACAATACTGACAAGACATTGTTTTCAAAATTGTCTTCCAAAAACACAAACGTGTCCTAAAGGACTTAATGACCCACCCGGCATGCATGAAACAATGAGAAGCCGGATGGCCCCATCGAATAGCCAACAGAGTTCAAGTGGGCAGGTCAAATCTGGTTGCCCACCTTGGAAAAAACTTAACCGGGCCCACTAGAGCCCCGAGGCTTACGTCATGGGCCATGGCTAGCTCTATGGAGCCTTAGCCTTTGCCCGTGTTTTTTTATCGAATTCCTCAACATGATTTAAATCAAGCGAGGGTTAAGCCACCTGGTCAACGCCTTAGGCAGGCTTGGGTGCTAAAGGATTTAGTCACCCACCCGGCCTACACGAAACAATGGCAAGCCCGATGCCCATAATGAAGCATCGACTAGCCAGTGGAAGTCACTTTAAACTTTCCATTTTAAATTTTTAGCCGTGGCAATGAGCCAGATGGGCAGGTTTAATCTGGTTGGCCAAGTTTTGAAAAAGCAGAGCTTGGCCCATCAGAGCCCTGGGCTTGGGTCATGATTATGGCTAGGCTTACAGAGCCCTTGGCCCTAACCTGTGCTTTTTTTTATTTAGTTCAATCACACCAGCCCTGACATGACCCAAATCAGGTCAGGGCTAGGCCACCTAGTCAGTGCCTCCGGCAAGCTTTGGACCAGGGATATGCACCCGGGGCTGGCTCTCTAGTGACCTAAGTCTAGGCCCGGCCTTTTGCCAGCACTACGTATAAATTTCACATAAATCAAATGCAAACAAATAAATAATAATCAAACGGTGCTCATGAACGCTCCCATGATTTCTCCATATAGAAATTTCATTGATAAAAAAACTGTCCAAAATGAGCAAAATTTGATTTTTTAACTCAATTTTGGCCCCATCAAATATTCAAGCTACCTTACAATCTATTTTTCATAAGACCTCTAATTTCAGCTGATTTTGCACGAATTTCTCCCAAATTCGTTCAAATTTTCATCCAATATTCGCTGAAATTGAGCTAAAATTCACCTGTATCGTCCACCGGCGAAAACAAAAGCTCTCTACCCTTTATTCGACGAACCATCGGAGCCTCAATTCAATCACCGGAATTCACTTTCCCGGTCATTTTCCGGCGACACTTCCCCCTAGACAATCCCATAAAGTTGCATAATTCGCCGGATTTCTATAAAATCGCCGGAAAGTTAACCATAAACAGAGGGGTGGACCCTGGTATTTCTTATATGTGAATCCCCCATCATCATAACCTTAAATTCTTCAAAATCAACCTGGCCATCTCCATTCCTATCAACCCCTCTTATCATTGATACACAGTCGTGAATGGTGGATTTGTAATCGCCCAAACCCCTCAAAACTCTCTGCAACTCTTTAGCTGAAATGAGCCCATTCTTATCTCTATCGAAAATGGAGAAAGCTTCCATTAAATCCTCTTTAGTGCCGAAACCTCCACCAACTTTAGCAGTGATCTCCAAGAATTCCGTAAGGTCGATGAATCCGTCGCCATTGTCGTCAGCCTCCCTTAGCATTTCTCTGGCGGCAGACGAAGCGGACGAGCGGGGATGGCCTAACCGACGGAGGAGATGGCGGAGCTCGGTGGAGGAGATCTTACCGTCGCCGTTAGCATCGATGAGAGAGAAAACGTGCTCGAGTTGCTGGGCTATTTCCAGAGAGGGAAGGGGGATAGAGAGATCATTGATGGCCTTGGTTGTTTTGTGATATGCGATTTGTTTCATGAGTTTTAATGTGTTGGTTGAGGACCTCACCAATCGGTTTAGGGTTCGGAGTAAGCGTCGACAAGAGGGAGACGACATTTTGAGTAGAGAGAGAGAGAGAGAGAGAGAGGCTAATGTCAACACAGCTCCTGTTGAGAGTTGCAGGTGAACAGCAGAGGTCTACATCTCCGATCGTAAATTCTACGAGACAGATTACAACTTGCGAGAGACGGGGAGAGAATTATATTACAAGTCGAGAGACGAGAGATTTTTTTTTTTTTTTTTTTTTAATAAGAGAGTGGTGGAGATATACACAGCCTTGTGGAAGAGAGAGGAAAAGAGATCTTTTTAGACAGAGATTTGGGGGGTGTTGATACTGTTTCGACGGTGATGCTCTAGGATTAAAAAGTTTTAAAATTAATTGGAGACAAAATATATAGACAGTAAATTTAGTAATTTCAAAAAAATTTGGTGTACAAAGTAGAGATTTACAATTAGTATAGGAAAGTTGTGAGACCAGCTTTTGTAAATAAAATGTTGAGTGGTCAAGAAATAACATATTTATAAGATGAATGCAATTGAGAGATAGATTGTAATACGATAAAAATAAATAAAATTTAAAAATAAATATATTTTAAAAAAATTTAAATATGACACTAATACATAATAAGAAAAAAAATAAAACTTGTCCGTATGCAATAGATATACGGTACAAATTAATAGAACATTCGTTAAAAAAAATGCGAGTTGGATGAAGTGAAAGGCTAAAACTCGAATGAAAGGATAAGGATCCAAAAACTAAAAGCGAAAACGAAGAAAGTGAAAGAGGTGAGGTTATCGGAGGGAGGTCTGGTGGAACTTAGTATGATGATTGGCACAATACAATAATCGAAAGGAGATATGCATGGTTTGAATTGCATGTGAAAATGCATGTGCCACGCCTTCGCCAATTCGTTTTTGTCACCTTATAATAATTCCTCGCGTACTCCACACCACCAACCAATAAATATATTTATGATACTGCGCTCTTTGGATGTTTCATATTTTTACTACTTGGAATTTTAAATTTCTCTTTAATACTGACGTGGAATTAATGTGTTTTTCATTTTTTTTTTTTTCTTGCGCCCGTGCCCCTCTCTAAAGGACGAGATTTATTAAGGCATCATTTTATAATTAAAAGTGATTTACGTACTGATCCGCCAAGTGATTTACAAATAAGATCCGCCAATCTATATTTTTTAAAAAAATTACCTTTTGGGAAACTCGAATTTTGAGTTTTTATTTAGTTTTTCGTTAGTAGGGAACTAACTTAAAGTTTGGAGTACTACCCTACTAACAAAAGAAAAAAAATTAAAATTCTAGTTGATCAAGAGACAATTTAAATAAATAAATAAAAAAGAGGCTAGTTGACCGATTTTCTTTATAATTTCTGCCTATAAATAGAGCATTTTGTAGTTTACCTAAAATTTTAGTGTCCTTATGTAAATCAGTCAATAATTAAAGGTGTACCATTAAAAATGTATATTCATATATGAAAAAATATACAAACAGACCATTTATCTTTTATACAAAAAGGTCACAAGCAATTTTGTCTCTTAAATTTCAAAATGGGTTGTTATAAGAGTGTTATTGAATAGACATAGAATTTCAATAAAAAATTCTCGGACTTTGTCACTCGCCCAAAACTATTCAATTTGATGTCTAATGAATAAGAATAATTGTGACCATGTAATAAAGATTAATAGTCTCTTTGTGGACAGTTTTAGTGTCAAAAAACCTTGAAATAACATGAAAATCGGACTTGAGATGTACCATTGCTAATATCCGCTACTGATTATTCCAAAGCCCGAGCCCAATTCTGAAGCACAACTCAAATTTACTGTAAGGACTTTAGCACCTCGATCAATTTTTTTTTTTTCATATTTTTTTTCTTGACCATCCATGTAGAATCAGCAAGCCAACCCTGGAATAAGAGAGCCGAGTCTGATTCGTGAGTGGCCGAGTCGACGCCCAATTCCAGTTTTTAAAACAGTAGGCAGTTTGAAGCTTGAGGTCACCCGAGCTTGCATCTTTAATTTATTTTGTATAAAATTCAACTTTTGGCCCCTTCTCCGATTGATAATTGGGATGATGATTTTGTCAAGCTAATTATTGAATATGTGTGGCCCCCTTTTCGTATGCACCATTCCTATGGCTCTATGCTGTCATAGCTTCTTACAATAGTTAGGTTCGCATTTATTTTTTGTTGTTTGCCTGGTACTAAGTCTCGTTGATTCTTTTCAATTTGGTTTTATGGTATCTTTTGTGGTCCAAAAGTGGGGCTAATTTATGAGAAATTTATCAAAATGTAATTTATTTTTCAGCTATTTAACAGTATATCCGTTTCTATTATGAAAAATATTTATACAAGGTTGACACCCTAAAATGTAGAAATAAGGTGCACCTCTAAAATCCTTCAAAAAAAAAAGTTGTTTTGATGTTGGAAAAGCATCTAATTGAGCATCTCGACTTCCCGATGTATATATATGGAGAAAAAAAAAGATTTCAAGTTCTAAAAATAGTACATCTTGCAACACATAATCTGGACCATCCATTTTCAAATTTTCATGTTTATTGATCTACTTGATTTGAACCATTTTTGAAATTTAAAATTTTATAATTAGAAATAAAATTAGATCCTCACATCATCCTAAGAATTTATGACACCAAAATTGTATCACTTGATAAAGTTTGAGGGTACACCTTAATTTGATTATTAAAGGTTGCAACCCTATACAAACCACACCCTTCTATTATTTCTACTCAAAACCATGTGTATTTTAATGGATATTTTGAAATTAAATCAAAACAAAAGGTAAAATATAAAGAGACCGTTTACTTTTGGTGCAAAGTAGTCACAATTAATCTTGACCACTGGATGGGAAATTGAGTGAGTACACTTATTTCATTGATTAAGGTAAAAATTCAAAAGAAATTTTTTCGAACTTCGTAACACATCCAAGCTATCAGATTTCACATCCGATGGTTGTAAATAATTTGTGACCTCTCTATACCAAAAATAAATGGTCTATTGTATACAATCCCAATAGTTAATATCTTAAACACATTTTGATGAGTTTTCCTTAATTTATTTGATAGGAAGCTTCTAAGATGTATAGAGAAAAAGAAGGCACTCTTTTGTCATGAATAAATTAAAGTTTAGGAGCAATTACTATAAGATAGAATTACATAGTAGTTACATGAATATGAAGGCCCCACATGTCAATGTGCTATTATCAAATATCTCTGGCTACTAGATTCTACTTGTCACATGGCGGATGCGTTTCCCTGCATACCGCCATCCACTCCAATTTTCTTTATAATCAGGTGACATAAGCAGGCCCCCAAACGATGATCTTTTATGTTTTTTTTGTACTCCTAAGGAATCTATGCTTAGTTACCTCTTTCCCATTTGGGTGAGATCTTCACACTCCATAGGGTAACTTTGCCTCACTGCATAATAGTAATATTTTTCTTTAACCGAAAGGTCTCTTCCAAATAGATTTTTTTTTAGCAGTGTTATCAAGATCGGATCGATCACAAAACCAATTAAAGTTTTGGTCCAGTCAAAATCAATCCAATCGCTAGTTAGATCAGATGGACCAGATTTTAGAATAAAAGATAGAAAAATAGATTTAATATTTAAAAATAACTTGCCTGACTTTTTTAACTAGTCAAATTGACTGGTCCGATCAACCAAAACCAGTCAAATATAAGTTTTTTTAACAATTTTTGAACAAATCCAATTTTTACCTTGAAATCCTAAACACCGATCGACAATCCAACCGATTGGTCCACCGGTTTGGTCGGGTCTTAATAACTACGTTTTTGAGCGAATTCACCACTGTGTTCACCAAGATCTTGACCCCGAATTGGGCCCAACATTCAAAAGTGACATGCTCTAATAACTAGAAGTCATTCACCCCCAATATTGCATGGATGGGCACCACTGCAATTTATTTGATAGAAGTAGCCAAGGAAACCCCAAAAAAAGATAGATTTGGCTTCATAAGCATATGACCCAACCAAGCTCTTGGTTAAATAACATGTGAACCAACCAGGCATGTCTTCCAATCCAAGCATTGAGTGCTATGTTAGGCTACTTAGCTCATCTTTCTCTCTTCCCTAAATTTCTTGGAAGATTGTCATTGGTCCAAGAAAAATAGAGGGACTTAAAGATTGAACAACTTATTCATGGAGTCTGTGGACCCCACTAGTAAGTTTTCACTAGCTAAAGCTACTATATTAAGGTAACTAATGGGCTTAAAGATTGTTCAGCAACAGTAGTTTCTAGATACTTGTAGTGAATTTGTTGATCAATGATCCCCGTAATATTTCAAAGAAAAAAAAAAAAAAATTATTGGGCGAATCTTACCTACTTTTGGATGAGTTCTTCAAGGACTTGATTATTAGATATACTTTATTTTCATATTTTTTGGATTTTTTTAAATATTCCCAATGATAAATATGTTTTTTTTTTTTTTACAATACTTGTTTAAGCTTATTTGGACTCCTTAAAGTTGTTCTTTATTTTATGGAAAAGTCTTCCCAACCCCTATAAAGTTGTTCTTTATTTTATGGAAAAGTCTTCCCAACGCCTATAGGCGAAAATGAACAGTGATTTTTTCTACCCTCAACACCGTCTAAAGTTCATCGTACGGTCACGATTGCCCGGTAGTGTTTTATTTTTCATTGTTTTCCTACAAAACAAAATAATCTAAAATTTGGATGGTGTATACATCTTAGTGAGACACACTTAATAAAAATATATAAATAAATAAATTATTTTGAGGGTATTTTGGTTAATTTTTTCATGCAAAAATCACTGTTTATTTTCACCTAGACATTTTGTAGTATCTTTTTTCTTTTCTTTTTTTTTTTCATTTCTTTTTTTTTAAAAAAAAACTCTCTTTTCTTCTCAATCTATTGAGAGATTTTCAGCCGTATGCAGAACTCGCCAAATAACTCGCCTCGATGTGAGTTCCTAGCCGAGGAGAATCTGGGCACATTTAATAGGCTCATTTCTTAATAAATGATCCGTCCAAATGGGCCTTTAGTTTTCCCCATCACCCGTGTGAAAGACCCTATTAGTTACCATATAGGCATATATACAAGACACATTTTCTAGGTTGGAGAGATATAAATATGTTTGTAATAGAAAAAGTCAGTGTGTACAATAAACTTGTGTCAAACCAAGCAAAGTACCACCACCAAAACATGTAATTGGTTTGGCACACATCCTCGAATAGTTAGGTCTGGTATTTATTTTAGTAGAAGTGTTTGGTGGGTCCGTGGACTCATGGGTTTGCTCCAATTTTTAGGAGTTCAGGACTCGAAACACATCTCAAATCCCTACAAGTCCATTTCCAACTCAAATTTTAAGGAAAAATATAGAATAAAACCATTTATTGTTGGTACAGTCACAATTGTAAAATTAAAACTTTAGAGAGATACTATAGAATTTAAAGGTTTTAATAATACAAATTTAGAAATAATAGGAGTAGAAACGAGGAAACAACTACAATTGATGGCCAAAAAATACCTAAAAGATAGTATTTTCGATATCTTCAGTCAAGAATCCAGGAAAATGAAGAGATTAAGGAAGATATTGCATATAGAATTAGAGTTAGGTAAGAGAAGTGGAGATGTGCAACCAAAGTTTTATATAATCGCACATGCTAATAAAGCCCAAGGCAAAGTTCTATAAGGCAGTTGTGAGACCAGCTTTACTTTATGTGATGGAATGTTGAGCCGTCGAGAAACAGCATACCCGTATTGATGAGTGTAGCTGAGATGAGAATATTGAGATAAATGAGTAGCAAGACAAAAAATGATAGAATTTGGAATGAATGCATTTGAGGGAACTTAGAGATGGTTCCAATATGTGACAAGATGCAGGAAAGCAGGCTTAGGTGGGCTGGCCATATACAGCGTAAATCTAATGCAGCACCGGTTAGGAGGTACCATTTTGTTCAAGTAGAAGGCTCTAAAAGGACAAGGGAAAGGCAACAAAAGATATTAATGGAAGTAGTAAAAAACAATATATGATGGTATAGCGCATGATAAAGCAAAATGATGAAACAAAATTCGTGTAGCCAACCCCAAATTGTTGTGATAAGGCATTAATGATGATAAAGATGACATGGAGGTCACAATTAATCTTGATCACTGGATGTGAAATTCAGTAAGAACATTTATTCCATTGGCGAGGCTCAAAGTTCAAAAGAAATCTTCTTAAACTCTATGTTACATCCAAGCCGTAAAATTCCACATTGGATGGTTATAGGCTATGGCCTCCTCGTACCAATAATAAATGGTTTCATAGTATACAATCCCAATTTATAAATGTGGAGCTCAGAAAGTAATTCTAACATGAGGTTTTAGAATAATTGAAATGAAAGGTTAAAAAGTATATACAAGGTGGACCACTTGTAAGGCTTTAAAAAAAAAAAAAAGTTCTTTTGATTCTCTTAAATTTGGTTTTTGATGTATTTAATGGTCCAAAAGTGGGGTTAATCTATTTGATAGAAATCGTTATAAGGTATATAGAAAAAAGAAGATATTATCCTACTATTAATAATATATAGCATAGAAGCGATGCATAGAATAACATATTTAGACATGATTAGGACGTGCACCAAGTTAATATGCTTTTATGGAATTTCTCTTGCCTTTTGGCCACGACTCTTCACATGGCAAATGATACCGCATTTGGTGAGTTTCTAGATTCCCACTGGGCATTTGAAACTCGGCATTCTGATGATATGACCAAGCTGCTCTCTTTTAATAAAATTCCCAAATCTTCTTTACCTTTAGGCATGTTATATACAAGTGAAAATATTTTTATGAGCGTATTTTCATATGAAAGTAACTCCTTTATGTGAATAGGTGTGGGGTTTTTCACTCCACTTAGTTGTTCATTGATGTGAAAATTTTTTGGGGACTAATTGGTATGAAAAAACTCTCACCTAATCACATGGAGAAGTTCTTTTATATGAAAATACTTTCAAAAAAATATGTTTCAAACATACACAACCTGCCCTTAGTCACCTAATATGTTATATTTTAGGAAAAATATCTTATTATCCTCTATTTTTAACTTCTATATCTCATTAGATCCAAGAATTGAAAATATTAAAAAAGGCTACATATTTTTTATCTTCCAACCCCCTAAACTTTTTTTACTATGTATTATTGATCTCAACAACTTATGAAATGACTCTATCTCTCTCTCTCTCACTAAAACTCCATCTCTCTCTCTCTCAAAACTCCATCTCTCTCTAAAATCCAAACTCTATCTCTCTCTATCATATCATCATCTCTCTCTTTCTCTAAAACTCCATCTCTCTCTTTCTCTAAAACTCCATCTCTCTCTCACACATAAGAAGGTGTGCTCGTGTTCGAGCTCAAGTTAAACCCCTTAGCTGGTAAACTCACCGAGAAGTGGAGAGAGAGAGAGAGAGAGCGAGATGGAGCTTTAGAGAGAGAGAGAGATGGAGTTTGAATAGGGTGTCATTTTAATATTTGTTTAGGTCAAAAATTTATGGTCAAAAGGGTCCAGGATTGTAAGATAAAGATGAAGACCTTTTTGCTTACAAATAATATTTTCAATTCTTGGGTCTCATGAGATATGGAAGTTCAAAATAGGGGATGATGAGATTTTTTTTCTCATATTTTAAAGGAAAATCTATCAAAATATTCACGATAGTTGAGCAATTTAACTATCTTTTTATTTTATTTTTAAATACCCAAATAGCAAATAATCATGACTTGAAATAGTTGTAAAAGGGTAGCATGTTAAATAATTCAACTCTTATAAATATTTGGATTAATTTTAAAACTCCTTTTATTGATAGAAGTACTCCATAACACCACCATACTCTATATTCCATAGATTCATAGTCGAATAAAGGGAAAAGTTTATATAGAGCCGAGGCTCTAAACAATCAAATTTGACCCTACCTCAAAAAATTTACTGGAAGAAGTTGTTTTGATGCCCAAATATCATCAAATTGATCATCTCGACATCAATATGCATAGGCATGAAAAAAAACATAGATTTCAAGTTTTGAAAATAGTGTATTTTGTAATGCATTTTTGGACAATCAATTTTCAAGATTTTCAAGTTTTCATAGATCTATCAATCTACACTATTTTAAAGCTTTAAACGTTATAAATAAAAATGAAAATATATTTTAGGGCTATCACAAATATTTTCAGTATTGAAACCAAATTTCTCGACACTATTTGAAGGTAGGTTCTAATTTGATTTTCTAGATCCTAGACTCTATACAAACCGCACCCATAAATAAATAGCTTTCCAAACCAACTATAGTTTGAAAGAGTGTTTTAGAATGAACTTTTAAGATACTGATGTTTTCATAGCAATGGGTAGGGGTGGCAAGGGGCTGGATCGAGTTTGGTTCCGGTCATACCCAGACTTGAATAGTATTCGGATCCAAAATTTAGTTCCGGACCCAACCCGCAGGATCCAATTTTTGAACCCTTACCCAGAGTCAAGTTTGGTCTACCATCGGGTCCGGATCATGTCCGGGTCCATTGCCACCCATATAAACAGGCATAACCGGAGTTGTCTTGCCACTTATCAAGAAGAATGGGCTCTTTCCAAAGTGTTTAAATTCAAATTTCCAGCACAAAACTCACAATTAATTATTTTAATAGAATGCCTGTTGGCTTTTGATCAGAGTTAAAGAGTGGAGTTCTATTCTGACCAATTCCCAATCACTTTTGTACTTGATCCGACAAGATGTTGACATGTGTCAACCATTCTAACTGTTCCTGTCCGACTAGATTATAAGATATGTCTATATCTCCTATAATTCATGCTATTTAATTTTTATCTAAATTTTTGTTTTTACGTTCGCACTCTTTTTTAAAAAAGAAAAACAAATTGCATACATTCAAAATACCAATTCCACGAAATGAGAGCTATATAATTAACGCTTCATTTTTTGGTATGAAACAAGGAAAGATTATTAGAAGAGACAATGTATGTGAGGTGCTCCAAAATGAACTGTATATGAACAATTACCCAAAAAATTCCATAACTTTGATAAATATTGGTTGCTTTGGTTAAGCTACCTAGCTAACCAGCCAGGGTGCGGTTTAGTGAGGACAATCAATTTTATGCCCACCTCAACTAAGGGCCAAAACTAATTTTGTTTTCTATTTTAAATTTTTATTTAAAAATGATATTAATCTGAAATATGGTTTTTAGCTTTAATTTTTATGAGTAGAATTTTATAGAAATAATAAAAATATATATTTTGAATAAAAAATATTGATCAAAAGAAAATTAGGGGTATTTTGATCTTTTTTATTTAAAATATATTTTAATCTTTTTTTTTTGTCCTCTGTATAAAAATAAACTTATACTTTAAATTTTAGATAAATATTTTACTTAAATAAAAATAAAAAATAAAATATGAAATTAATTTTTGGCCATTAGATATGGCGTTGTAAAATATCAACTATAGGAAGGTTGCTTGTGCACCCTTCAACACTCTACATGATATGGGCAGGATACTTTTCATAAGTTATATAAAGCCAGGAAAGGTTAGATTTTTATTGTTACTTCATTTGTAAAAAGTGAGGTTGCAGCAATCTATATCATTTATTTTAAAAAAAAAGAAAAAGTTTATATAGAGCTGAGGCTCTAAACAATCAAATTTGCACTTACCTCAAAAATTGCACTAGAAGAGGTTTTTTTTATGCCGAAATATCTTCAAATTGATCATCTCGATATCAAGATGCATGGACATAAGAAAAAAATGGATTTCAAGTTTTAAAAATAGTGTATTTTACGACGCATTTTTTGACTGTCAATTTTCAAAATTTTCACGTTTTCATAGATATGTCGATCTATACTATTTTTTAATCTTTTAACTTTATAAATAAATATGAAAATGTATTTTAAGGCTATCACAAAGATTTTCAATATTAAAACCACATTTCTCAACACTAAAAAAAAGTTTATATAAGGTTGCAACCTTAAAATATAGAATTAAGGTGTACCTCAAAAATCCATCATAACAAGTTGTGTTGATGTTGTAAAGCCCTCTAATTAATCATCTCGACATCGAGATGTATGAATATAAAAAGGAAAAAAGATTTCAAATCTTAAAAATAGTGTATCTTGCAACACATTATCTAGACATTCAATTTTTAAGATTTTCAAATGTTTATAGATCTAGTTGATTTGAACTTTTTTGGGAGTTTAAGATTTTATAATTAGAGATGAAAATAGATTCTCAAGCCATCATAAGAATTTTTGACACCAAACTTATATTTATAACAAAATTTGGAGGTGCACCTTAATTTAATTTTTTAAAGTTACAACCTTATACCAACCACACTGTTTATTTTATTTAGATGGAATAGATTAAAACTATCTTAAAATACATGCTACTTTTTGACACTATATTAAATTACATGTCAAATCTACATCGTTCAACTGAAATAGATCATATAGAACAATGCAATTTACTTCTTCTTTATACAAACCCACATCCATTTATTTCTAAAAATAGTTTATATGAGGTTGCAACTTACAATAAGGTTGTTGTAATCTACATCATCTTATTTTCTTTGGACAATATAGATGTGTTATTATTTTAAAAGACATGTCACTTTTTGACAGTGCCTTAAAATATAAATCAAATCTACACCTTCCAATTATAATAGATGGTGTAGCGGCAACCTTCGAACTTATATAAACCCATTTATTATCCTGAATTTCTTGTGCATATTACTCACGTAGGCATGTTTTTTAGGCCCTGTTTGTCAATTTTTAATAACCCCTTGTAATCCAGCTCTTAATATGTGAACATCTTCACAGTGTCATATGTTCTAGGACATAAGTCTTGTTTGGATATATGGAAAAAGTTATCCGGAAAAAACTATATCTTGTGAATACATTTTTTGCAAAAAACATTTCTTGTAAAATGAATTTTTGTCGGTTGGATAGCATCTAGATAAAACTTGAAAGATACATTTCTACTTAGAAAAAGGGGTTTAATGCAAGAAACCTTTAGAGAGGAAAACATAGTGGAGAGAGAAGGAAATTACTAAAGCAAGATGGAAGTAGAAAAACATTTCTACAAACAGAAAGAGTCGAGAAACATGGATTATAAGATTAGAGAGAGAGAGGGAGGGAGTTGGTTTGAGAGGGAGAGAGTTGGGTTAGCAAGGGAAGAGAGAGATGGAAAAAGAAATTATGCACTATATGCTCATTTTTAGTTTTTTTACGGAACACTACAAGCTATATACCATTTTTATTTTTATTTTTTTTTGGTTTCACTCTGTAAGGAAATTTAACAGAGAAATTAAATCTTTAGCTTGGTGGGAGAAAACTAATTTCTCCTTTCGTGTTCAAAATAGATAAAAAGATTTCTAGCACAGAAAATTTTCACCAAAGATTTTGGATCCAAACAGCAGAAATGGAAAATTTCCCTGAAAACTATTTCATACTGTTAAATCTTTATCTTGAGGGAGAAAAACGATTTCTAATTTTGTGTTCAAAATAGATAAAAGGATTTTTAGCACAAAACAATTTTCACCACAGATTTTGGATCCAAACAGCATAAATGGAAAATTTCCCTGAAAACTATTTCCTAGTAATCATTTTAAGAATCCAAGTGGCCCCTTAGAGGAACTACCCCAACTGTTTTGATGAGGTATGGAATAACCTAAAATATAATATAATATGATTTTGCAAAAGCATCTCGAAGACTTTTTTGTTTTAGGCTTTTAGCATATTGGACATTCACTCCCTAAAATAAATGCTATCGAAGAGCATTCTTGAAACCCTGAGTATTGGCGACAAACCTCCTCAACCTAGTAACCAGCTTCAAAAAAGAAAAAGAAGAAGTATCAAAATTATGGGTACTCTTATAAGTGCTTGAAAAAAATTAAAAGATTGTGTAATTCTTGGATGATCAAATCCAATGTTGTGAGATTCGCTTCAAGGTGTTCTTCAGTTTGGTGATAAAAATGAATCAATTGGGTTCTTTAGCCGATTCGTAGGAAGACTTTAGATTTTTTTAAAAAAATTAATATAAATAAATTAGTTATTTATATATTAAAATATATTAAAAAAATAAAAAAATTAAATTAAAATTAAAATAAAATATTTTTTATAGATATTTCTTTTGGGCCGAAGAGGCCAAAGCTTCGGCCAAATCTTCCTGAAGCGGACTCGAATCTAGTCGAAGTGATAGCACCAATATATAAAAATAATAAAAAATTTAAATTAAAAATTTCAAAAAACAATAAAAATATACTTTTATATAGTTATTCCTTTGCTTGGGCCAAAAAGGCCGAAGCTTCGACTGAATCTACCCGAAGCAGACCCAAATCTAATCGAAGCAGCCTGAATTTGATCGAAGCAGCCTGAATTTGATTGAAGCGGCAGCATCAGGCTTCGCTTCTCTTCTATCTAGGCCTAAAATCTGAAGTTTTCAGCATCTTCAGCTGAAGCGAATCGAATTTAACAAAACTGATATGATCTAAGCATTTTAAGAAACCAAGATTAAAAAATTTCAAAATACTGCCTGTGATTCTAATGTGGATCCTAAAAATTTATTCAAGAAATTTTTTTTAAGTAAATCTTCCATGGAGTAAATGTACAATATGCTCCCATAGCAGTTGAACATGCTCTACAAAATGGTTTGGTATTTTCAAGTTTTTGGGCATTTTCTATTCACCCAAAAATGTATATTAATTTTTTTTTGGTGGTGGATCAGCCAAGAAAGAGTTCACTAATAGGAATTAAACTTTAAAATTTGAGGTATTTGATGCGTGCAACATTGTTGCATCTTTATTTGGGCAAACATATAACACTTTACATATCGGGCAGGGTCAAGACGGTAAAGGCAGCACAACATCTCTAAGTTCATTTGTGACCTTGTCAAAATAAATAAATAAGTATATCAATAAAAACAAACATGACTTTACATATCATGGTTTTACACATCAGACAAGAAAGGTATGGGGCACCTTATCTTGGTTTACACTTAGTGCGCTTGATTAAACTGATCAAGAATATTTAAAAAATAAAAAATCTCGAATGATTGAGCCTCCATGATTAAGGCTAGGAACTGATCAAGAATATTAAAAAAAAAAAAAACAACTCGAATGATTAAGCCTCCACATATATACTAACTTTTTGTGATACCGAGGTATCAAAATTTTTGTTTTGGGATAGGAATCGAATTTGAGATGTATAGTCGTGAAACCATAATTTTTAATTTTAATTGATTTGATCTGGAGATAAAAAAAACTATATAGAAAAGTTATTCGTGAGTCAGCTGGGCAGCGGGTGCAACAGCCGCTGACTCAATAACGTCCATCTCTAAGATAGAAGTTGTAAAAAACTTTTGGGGCTAAAATGAATTTAGACAGTGTCGAAATTTTTTTTTAAAAAAATCAACTTTTAAATATTGAATATTTTATTTTATTTTTCATATTCGGGATCACCTTAACTTAGATCATGAATCCCTAAAATTTTGAATAAAAAATCTCAATTTTAAGATAGTTTTAAGTGGGAGCCCACATATGCACAGTATGAATCGGATAACTCATAGAAACCTCATCCATTATATATGATTGAGAATTACTGTGTGAGAATCCTAATCAAGATGGCAAGGCTTGGGGCTATATATTCCCTATCTCAAACTAGAGATATGGGCTATGTGTTCTCTTATCTCAAAGCATAAATCTCTCCATATCGAGTCTCAATAAAGGGCAAAGTTTATATAGATCCGAGGCTCTAAACAATCAAATTAGCACTTATCTCAAAGTTTTCACTAGAAGAGGTTGTTTTGATGCTCAAGTATCATCAAATTGATCATCTCAACATCAAGGTGCATGGACAATCAGAAAAAAAATAGATTTCAAGTTTTGGAAATAGTGTATTTTGTAATGCATTTTTGGACAATCAATTTTCATGCTTTTCAAGTTTTCATAGATCTATCGATCTACACTATTTTTAAAGTTTTAAGTATATAACTAAAGATGATAATACATTTTTAGGCTATCACAAAGATTTTCAGTATTGAAACCACATTTCTCGATACTATTTGAAGGTAGGTTCTAATTTGATTGTTTAGAGCCTAGGCTCTATACAAACTGCATCCTTACATATGTATTTTAAAATAATATTTTATTTATTTTTGAAATAAAATCAATTATATCACTTTTTATTTTTAAAATTTTTTAGTTATGTTTTTTATTGTCTGGAAATTACAAATATAAAATTCGGGGATATGAAATGACTGAAGATTCGAGCTATAATATTCTCTCTCTCAAAGTAGGATCTCTTCCTTGTAGAATACTAATAGATACTGGTTCCATCCATATATAAAAATATAGGATCGAGACATATTCTAACTTTAAAGTTTATGTAATATTTTATAGAGAAATGATCTTATATGACCTCCCCCACCCATGTATATAGGACCTCAAAGGATCACTATTAAATTTGGTACAGTTATTTAGAAAAGTCAAGTCCTACACCCATGTGATAATTTTTTTAGATATCCATGCCAATTTTAATAGTGATCCTTTGGGATCCTACACCCATGGGTGGAGGAGAGTCTTATATAATGATTACTCTATTTTACAATAATAAAATATTACGATACTCAGATATTATTTAGAAAAAATTTCTCTCTATATAATGGAGATGACAAATAATTTATATTTAAATAGTGGACCTTATTTTTCTCTATAAAATAATAGAGATTATAAGTAAGAATTTATGATACTTAGATATTATTTAGAAAAAAATTCTCTATAAATAACGGAGATAACAAATACAAATAATTTATAATTACATACTGGACCTTATTTATCTCAATTCTATTAATTTTTATATTTTTCATAAAATTACGAATATTATACTTTTTTTTTGTCACAATAATATTTCAAATATGATTTGTATCTAACAACTCTAGTACTTTCTTTGATTTTCACGGTTTTAGAACCCAAAACACATTCAAAATTACTGCAAATCCGTTCTTGCTTCAGATCTATGAATCCAGAAACAGTACAAAGCAGGTGATCTTTGAAGAATTAACATGAACACTCTAAAAACAAAATTCAAGTATACTATTTTAAAGGCTAAAAATTTATTTCTTTTCGTGTTATACTGGTGTTCAATATGCTAAAACCGTAGAGTTTTGGATTCAAAATCCATATCCAAGGTAAATTTCATAAGGATGAAGCATCCTGCTAGAGCTGAGAATTGGTCGGATCAAAATCGGATCCGAAAAGTAAACATGGGATCTAGATCCAGACCCGATTTGATCCAAAACATTCAGATTTGGATTTGGATCTGAAAAGTATACATACGATTTGGATCCAGATCCAGACCCTATTGGATTAAAAAATTTATTTTATATATTATTTTATATGTAAAATAATATATAACAAAAAATACAATATAACATATACATATATGCATAATAATAATAATAATATATATTTAATTGGGTCGGATCCGGATCCCATGCAAATCCAAAGTTTAGATCTGGATCTGACCTGAATCCAAACCGAGTAAATTCTCACCCCTGCACTCTGCGACGCTCCTAAACCCTACCTTTTTAACATGGGAGGAGCGCCTCTGTATCTTCGAGACTATGAGTGCGGTCAGGCAATCCCTAACATTTTTCTGCCTCCCAAAAACCTCTCAAAATCTCCACATCAAAGCTCATTCCAAGAACAATTATTTCAATTTTTATCCATTTTAATATAAATTTATTTTTTTCTCCCTCTTTTCTATTTTATTAGTTCTTAAATAAGGTCTACTTTTTCCTCTGCCTTATTGCATGAAACACTCTCCTTGCTCGTACAAACCAGGCAACGGATTAATTCATTAAAAAGTGAACTTCAAATGAAACTCTATTGCATTTTGAAACTTAGACATATGTTAACACTTCACGATATAGGCCCGATACCTTTCGAGATCATCAATGCTTGGATACCATGTTGACGCGTCTGACACAAAGTTAAGATTTATTAAATACAGCATTTCTTGGAATAAAAAGTTGTGAACAACGTGAGTTCAAACCTCAAAGCATCTTAACTTTAAAGGGCGCAGGTCTGCCGCCAAACAAAGATGGAAACTACTATATTACTTCGAAGAATTTCATTATTAACGGCAATTATAAAAAAAGCAAGATCTTGAAAATTAAAAAAAATTACATAAATAAAATGCTTTTTGGATTTTTTATGTCCTATATTTGTTGATGTTTAATAATTCTAATTTGATCAAATTCATAAATTTAGCACAAAATTATTATATAAATACTTGTACCATGGTACCTGAAATTTTAGACACATTGCCGGTGTCCATGTAACACTCTTTTGAAGGCAAGGAAAAGAGGTTACACAAACCAAGCTTTCCATGAGGCATCTCATCCACACAATCCATTCATTGTGGGTTGGTGATCACATTTAAACAATGGGAGACACCCATGCTGCTGGACCGACCGTCCACTCCATTAGTGACTCAAAGCTTATTAAAGGTGAAACTTGAAGTGAGCCTGGCTTATAAGGTCAATTCCCTCTCTTGGGCCTTAGGCAACCCTTGGGGCACGGCAACAACCATTGCTAAACCTTCCACATCCAATCTATCACTCTGTTCATCACCTTTTCCCTTCAATCCAACGATCTCTTGAGCCCTGCAAGCCTGACCCACCCAATCAATCCTCAAAACCATGGTCACCATCAAAAAAGCACAGACTGCAACCCCAACCAAAAACCCGAAGAACACGCCCCGCAAGCCCATCTTTCTCCCAAACCCAAGCCAAGCACCCAAAGGCAACGCCAACACATAAAAACCAGCCAAATTCACCCACATCCCCACCCCCGGCGTCGCCGTTGCCCTCAAAACCCCACCGCACACCACCTGAGGAAAGTTAAACACCTCGAGAGCGGCCATAAGAGGCATCATCCTCTTAACCCCCCTGACCACTTCCCTGTTGTGGCTAAAAACCGAACCCCAAAGGCCCCGAGCTGAAACCATGATGACGCACCCTAGCCACCCACTGAAAACACCAAGCCCCAGAGTCATGGCCATGGCCTCATAGGCCTTTTGATGGTGCCCAGCCCCGAGCTCGTTGGCCACGCGAACTGAAGCGCATGTGGCCAATGACAACATGACCGAGTAGAGCACATAGTCAGCATTGAGTACGATAGCGAGCGTGGCCACGGACTGGCGCGCATTAGGTAGGCGACCTGTTAGCATCATAAGCAACTCATAGCACCACCATTCGAGGCATGTCATTAAACAACAAGGCGCCGCGAGCCTCAAAATGCAAGCAAATTCCTTGACCCATTGCCACCGCCCACGCCACCATCCACCAAGCCACGGACCACTTGTGGCTGCATAAGCGGCCATGAGTGCAGCCGCATTCAGGTCGGTCCACCACGAGACCAAGGCCACACCTTGAACCGAATGGGCCAGGAAAACATTGAGGGGAATGTGAAAAGCCAGGGCAATGGCCGAACATATCATAATGGACACTGTTTGGCACTGTGAGCTTAAGTAAGCTCTAAGAGGGCATAGCAACGAGGTGGCAATCAAGTCCGGCAACAGGTGCACCAAGTACACACGAGCAACGTTCGATAGCTCGTGGTCCTGGCCGAAGAAAATGAGGATTTTGTGTGCGTTTAGCCATAGGTAAGAGATGGGTAAGGAGGCCAACAAGAGGAAGAAGATGGTCAGGACCAGGGTCCGGTTTAGGAGGGCGTGGTTTCGAGCACCAAAGGCTTGGCCACATATGGGCTCCATAGCGCCTGTAAGGCCTGAAAGCACCGAAAAGCCTGTGACATTGGCGAAGGTCAGGCCGAGTGCACCACCTGCAAGGTTGAGAGGGCCTAAGTGGCCAAGAAAGGCTGTAGAGATTATGAGTTTCGTGAACCACATGAGGTTCATGGCGAGTATGGGGAGGCCTATGTGACTTTGTTGTTTTAGCTCTGAAAACAAGGTTTTTTTGAGATTGGGGGGCCATTTTTTGATGTGGGGTAGTGGTGGGTTTGGAGGGTCATGGGTTTGCTCAGTTTTTTCTGCTTTTGGGGGAGGTGAAGGCATGGTTAAGAGGATGTAAGAGGGCCAATGGGAAAGAGGAGTGAGAAAAATAGGAGGTTAAAGTGCCAAAAGGAGTGAGGACTCAGAAAAATGGTAGGCTGGAAGATTAATGAGGAAACTGAAAAGCTGCATGCGTTTCGTGTGCAGACAAAAATGGTTAGGCATGAGAGAGAGAGAGAGGTTTTATGAGGGCTTGGAGAGAGAGAGAGAGAGGTTTTTTGAGGGGTTGTACCACCTAAATTGGTGGTTATGGTGATTGGACTTGTTGCTGATTTGGGTGTGATTTTATTGGAGATTGGGTGCGTTCTGAGAAGGCATTCACTAAGTGAGAGAGAGAATGAGAGAGTATTGAGGGTCCAGAAAATCAACGTGCATGTCCACTAACGCACCGTGACAAGCTTTTTGGTTCATTGTCGCTTGTTTTATAGCAAGGTTTTGCCTATCTGCGCCCCATACGTTATGCACGAAAATCCCTCATATTTGCTAATAATAGTTAGTTATGCATTCGTACTGCCTTTCGTGATTCCTCATTTGTCGTACTCACTCACTCATGAGTGAGAGAGGATCTCAAATGTCCAACTGAAGCTCCACTCACAACCGGTCCCATCGCATCCAAGTCTAGTCCAGGTCCAACCGGACCATCATTCACCAGACCCAAACCCAAATACCATCATTCACCATACCCAAACCCAAATAGTTTCCAGACCCAAGATTTGGACCCAAACCTGGGTCCAATTTTCAGACCCATACCTAGACCCCAATCAGGTCCACCCCTCACGGGTCTGAGTTCGGATCCGGGTCAGGGTCCGGGTCCATTGCCAGCCCTAGATAACACATCCATAGTAGAATTAGTAGACCGATTATTCCATGGGGTTATATATTCACTACCGTTTTATTTGTTTTGTTATCGTTGAAGTGACAACATCAATGCAATTCCTTAAACGTGTTTGTCAACAGCTAAATTACAAGACATACCTTGTGCGAGTCTCTAAGCACCCCAGATATCTATGCTCAGAAATGACAGGTCTTCGGAACACTATAAAAGACTTGATCATGAGATGCTCACTCATTTGGCTTTTCTCTTCACAAATAAAAAAGAATTGGTTAAGCTCAAACAGACAGCTCTTAAGAAAACTGAAAAACAAAACAAGATCATGAGATACGCACTAGGGTTACCATTTGGCTTTTCTCTTAACAAATAGAAAAGAACTAGCAGAGAGAGAGAGAGAGATTGAGCACCAGTATCAGTAAAGAACAAACTGTGACAAGGAGAGGACATGAATAAAACAATGAGAAAATTGGAACATAGCACTTGAGAAATCCACTCCGATACCGAACTAGCCTGCTCTACTCATTTTCTAACTCTACCAACGAGTGTTCTAGCACCCCAAGCCAAACACCAACTTCACTTGAGCCATTATTCTACACATCCTCAGGATTACTGAAAAATAGAAAGGGGAACGTAACCCCAAAAAGATACAGATTTAAACAAAGGGATCAAAATATCATACAATCTAAACCATACATTGCTCACTCAACAAGACCTAAGCAAGATCGGCCCAACTCTAGATCTCAGCATATCACTCAAAGCCAACTGAACCTCATTAGAGCCATGCTCACAACCCACCAAACCCGAAAGCAATGGAAAGAATCGACTCAAATTACTCTCAAATGACGAGCCCTCGAGACCACAAATGGCTTGGAGTGTGGCCACCACAAGGGGTGCACGGGCAGCCAACTCCCTCCTCTTTGCTGAGCCAAGGGGGATGGGCCATCGAGCTCTAGATACGGTGCTAGTGGACTCAGTTGAGGGCTCACACTGAGCTCTGGGCTCCATGCTCGTGGACCCGGGTAAGGTTATAGATTGAGCTGTTTTGAGATAGACTTGCAAGACTTCTTTGCATAGTTCAAGGAAGGTCTCCACTTCAACCTCTCCATCTTTGGTGTCCCTATCGAGTAAGAGATTCTGGAGTAGGGTAAGACATACTTGGTAGGACTCATTCTCGAGGCGAAGCAATGGTGGATCTTGCATCTGGGTTGTGGGGCCGAGCTCTTGAAGCTTTGCACGCACGAAAGAGTCGCAGTTTATCTCGTGAGCGTAAGATGCAACTGTGTGTATGGCTTCAAAGAGGATAACAGTGTTCTTGGCCGACAGCTGAGCTCTGTACATGTTGTAAATCTCCATCACAGCCTACAAAAGTGCATCAGAAGAAGATCAGCAATTCATGTGTCCCGCAAAAAAAATGCTCAATATATGTATCTGATACGTATATTTTATCAATGGCATACTATATATTCTAAGACGTAATATCTCATAGGCTGGTGTGTGGTTTGGAAGCCTCACAGAAGGGGGCTTACACAAAAGAGGACCGAAAGAATGTAATCAGATTCTGTTCAGTAAATGATGATGGTTTTTCATGCAATAGGAACTCCGGCAATGTGTCATTCAAGATAAACATGGCTTAAATGAATCAGGGAGGGTACCAACACAAATAAGCGATTGCGCATGGAATGTACTTGGAGGGCTGTTTCATGCGTGCATCGAACATATATGCTGCCAAAGACAGGTGAGCTCACCATGCTGAGGAAAGACTAATGGTAGGGCACTACACCAAGGGAAACTTCTTCCCTAGTCAGTTTACTCTCGCAATAGACAGAACGTATCCATAGAGCAACCTTATGAGCCCCTAGGTGGCTTACTTATCAGGGTTCTGAAGTTTTGAAGGAACCATAGGGGCCTGAAATAGCAGACTCGTTGACCCTCTTAGGCCTACTCTAAAATCAGTACCTGCCCCACAAAGGTAGGAACAAACTTTCTGGCCCGTACCAGCTTTCCGCCCTCACCTCCACTTCCTCTGGGCCTGTGGTAGCGAGCAGGGCATGCATTACTTCAGTCCCCCTTTAAGATTCAAGCCTTCAATAGACATGTATATCCAAAAACGTACTTACTATTGACAAAATTCAGAGAGGTATCCCAATCCCTAATCACCATGTCGAGCATAGAAACACTGAAGAAAATGTAGATCACTAATTCTTGTCCTGCCCGATTACTGCTCAAGTATAGGCTGCCACACTAGGCATTTTTTAGTGGTGGTTGATCTGGCCCAAAAGCACTGAAGTCCTCTTCACTGCCTACCACTCACCCCCAATCCCAAATGCAGATATTTTCTTATGGCAGGCTACCATTCTAGCCTCGATTTGGAACTTGTTGCTCAAACACAATGCCAAAACTTTTGATAGCAAAAAGAGAGAGGGTGTGAGCCCTGTGCTCAAAAAGATAGAGCCACAATTATATTTTGGGCTCAAAGCTGTAAGGCTTTTGTTGACTGATCATCTTCCTAGAGAATTGAGGGAACATCAGCACAGTAGGCCTATGGGCATAGCAAAATCAGGTTTATCAAGGCCTCCTCCATTGGGAGTTGTTAGCCTCAATTTCAAATGGTTTTCCTTAGCCAACCTGGGTCCTGGGGTGGGTGGCTAGTTAAGGAACCATCTATACCATTGTCTACTCTTGTATGCAAGGCCATATTGGGTATGTTGATTTCACCAGGACCCAGGCGTTGGTTCTTCTCAAGGGTCAGAAACTCTTTGGCTCTGGTTAAGGTCACTCCTCCAAGTGGTTCAGATTTCATTCAGTGGTAACTGCTGGGACTCCACGCAAGCTCCATATCCTCAGTACCTCAAACCTTTGTTCAACCATAACTTGGCATGGTCTCATTCACTTATATATGGTGGGAGGCTAACCTAGAGAGCTGATAAACTCACCAAGGAGGGGACAATAGGAATTTGTGAATTGTGATCAACGCATTAGTGTCATAAAGGGACAGTTTTGTAACTCAACAGTGTATAATTTTACTTATTACTTTTCTCTGTTTTAATCAGTGCTTAAAAATCGCTGATCCTTCACGGAAACCCAAGTCAGATTGTTATCGGCCAACCTGATCCATTTTCCTTATGGGATGGGGAATCAGCCCGGTTGATAAAAAATTGCCCTTTTCATCGGAACAAGCCGGGCGATTTTTGGCTAAAATAGGGGATCACCTGACTGGCCAAGGATTCAAGTGATTCCCTGGAATCTCAATCAGCTCAAGAGAGTAGGGGCTTTTGTGATGAAAAATCAGATTGGACAGAATCGACAAATTCAACATTCAAGTCCGGTGCCTATAAAAGGACTTGTAGGTTGTTTGTTTAGATCAGAGTGCTGCTTAGAGCCTCTCAGTCTAGATTTACTGCTTTGGTGTGCTGCTTTCTGCTTTCGTTCTTCTTTCTGCTTAAGCTTTGGTTTATGTTCTGTTAAGCTTTACTTCCTTTGCTTTATTTCTTCATGTTAATGTTTACAAGCAAGCTTCTGTTTTCTCTTACTCTGTTCATCTTGTTCATTATGGCCTTCCTTAATTCTGTTTGAGTGAACATGCATCTATAATGGTATCAGAGCCATAAGTTGTTGATTTTTTAAGGATATTATTTTGACTGGGTTAATCTCTGGTTCATATTGAGATTAGTATGCTCTGCGTCTGCCTAGCTGGACTAAGATCTCTCGCATCAGAAGACGTGGTATGTGCTGAAGGTTGATTTCAGGTGTTGATGTTATTCCACTGTCAATGCTTTCTGAAGTTGACATAACAGAAACTCTGTTAAAAGCTAAGAGGCCGTGGTTGGAGTTCATATCTTGTTAACACAAAAGGAAAGCTGGCCTTCCCTTCTTTTCAAAAAATACAGTCAATTTAATAATCCATATTTTAGAAAATGGCAGAAGATACTGTTTCAGAGGTTTCAATAGACAATACCCCTTCTTCTAGTTCTAATTTCCGTCCTATGTTTTCAAAAGAAGATCACCTTTTCGAAATAACTTATACTCCAGAAAAGTTTTCATAAACCAATTCTCAGTTGATAAATCCTTATCATGTCTATGATAAGTCTAGTTTAAATTGGACCGAAAGAATTAAAAGTTGTGTGGGAAAAAGAACGCTGAAGCTATTAAAGAATATGTTCAAGCCTCTTCTTTTGACCAACACCAAATACCAGCTACCCAATCTGAACAATATATTACCATCACCCAACCTAGTAACCTATTTCCCCAAAAGCTTAAAGAAGGCTATACCCATATTCATTTTGGCACCATAAAGCTAGCTCTGACGTTTTATGGAAGAAAAGGTATGGAAGCACTTTATCGAATTGCTCTGCTAGATTCTAGGTTTTTAGAATACCAGCATGCATGTATTGGAACTGTTCAAACAACCTTGAATGCAGGAACCATCTTTGTTACCTTTTTTCCTAATTTCAATATCCCAATCAAATACTCTCATTTGAGTTCAGCTTTTAAAGTCCAGTGACAGATTACAGGCACAAAACAGATTGAAACAGCAACGGTAGCTACACTCCATTATCAAATGGTGTATAGATTACAGAACCATGCTTTTGACATAGTTACCCCTTTATCCCCTGAACAAGAAAATACTGCACTGTTTATCAAAATTGATAACAATTCCCAACCTGTCTGTCATTATATTCCTAGACAAATCTCTTGAGAAAGGTTGCTAAAGTTGATAGCATCTACATGGGTGACAAACTATGAAACTCTTCAAAACCAATGTCAGCCATTGATACAATCAAATTCTAGAATGACTAGAATGCCAGATGGAACTGTGCAGATAAATTTTCAAAGTCAAAGAATAACCGAGAACCAGACAAGAGAAATATTTCCTACCCAATTCCAAGGAATACTTGAAAAAGTTCCGATAGTTGCCTTTGACAAAACAGGAAAGCCAGTTTATGAACAAAAAACTGCAGATGGCCATAACTGGTTTGACACCTGTAATTGCTCTTCTTGCCTTGAAAAAGAATTAGATGATTTTCCAAAAAGAAAAAACAGAAAGAAAAAATCATCACAACAAAACCTTGATCAAAGATGCATGGAGGGTGATCCATCTGTCGGATTGCTTGGAGAAAGATCGGGTAAATGGGATTACTATGTAACATATGGTTGTTCAAACCCAAATCCCAAACCCACTGTTTCAGATATCATCCCTTTAGGATGGGATGATCCAGAAGAAAAGCAGATTTCAAATTGCTTAGCTTTTGATCCACAATGTCCAAGTTATACCTCAAATTTTCCCCCATTACATGATTTTGAGAAACCCCAAGAAAATGAAAGGCATGTATGGAAAATTAAGAATCCCAACAAAAGAGATGCTACAGGTTTACAAAATTCCATTTCTCTAGCCGAAGCTAGTTTAAATTGGCAAGCAAAGAATGCTAAATCTCAAAATTTAGCACTACTTTGAATAGAAGAAAAGCAAAATGCGATGTCTACTCAGATGCAGGGATTATCAGGTATAATAGTTCAATTAAAAGAAGGAATTCAATTGTTGCATGACGAATTGATGCATATCTTGTATACAGTCAAAGATATCAATGAGCAAACTTATTTGCTAGTTCAAAAAGGGCAAGATAAAGCCTCCTTGGAAAAACAGCTGCAAAGTCTTGAAAAAGACCTTTGGAAATCCCAGTACCAATCCCAATTCCAACCATTTCCACATACCCAAGCTTATCCCACTTTAAGAAGTCCTGATCCTTTTCCTCCTACAAGAACTCTTTACCCACCTACTGGTCTCATTCCTCCCAAAAATTATGGTTTCAGACCATTGAGGACTTTTGAACAGGAAAGACAGTTTCCTGAAGCAATGTCTTTTCCTCAATTAAGAAAAAAGCCAAGTATGCATGCTCCATCTTCATCTCAACATCCAATTCCCAATTCCCCAACATCCTTACCATCATCTGCAGTCCAACCTTCCATTGATCCCCAATTACCAAAACAAGAAACCCATATGTTTCAAAATTCAAATACTGAATCATATGTTGTGGCATCTTCTGTTCTAGTTCAAATGCATATTCCTGCTAAACCCTTGAATGATATGAGTTTTTTTCTTAAGAACTTGAAAAAACAGCCTGAAGTTAATCTTCAAAATGAAACCCACCGCTCAGATGATATGTCTAATACATCTGAAACATTTATTGAAGATAAATCTTCCTCTTCTATGGATTCAGAATCCTCATTGATGATGAATCCTCCAGAACAGCCACTTGAACCTGACCCAGTTATGGAAAAAGACCTCATATCACCTAACCACCAAGAACCTCAACCACTTCCCACCTATGGTGACTCGTCCAAAGGCTTTACAATTGATGACATGCCACCATCAAGATGGAATGATAGATTCAAAGAAATCCAAGGATGGATGCATTCTGAAATGCTTAATCCAGCTAATACGTTAGCCGGTACAATTTCTAAAGTCATTGTTAGACTAAGAGGATGCCATTTTGACTGGTATATAAGTCTTGGATAATACAGGCAAATGCAGTTGAGAAATAGTGATTCTATTCTTGAGTTTCTTAATTATCTGGTCTCTGAATTCTCAGGCCCAGTGAAACATGAACAAATTGTTGCAAGAGAAGAGTTTTTTCAACTCAAATGTTGTTCATTCAAAAGACAGAATTTTGAAAAACATTTTTCAGAAATGAACAACAGGTATCATAAGATAGGAGGAATTGATGATGTTAACTTAAAACAATTCTATCTTGAATCTGTACCTCCAACTCTTGGCAAAGAAGCTACTAAAACAATGGAAAATCAGGGACTTACTATTCAAAACACCAGTTTTGGTGAGTTATATCAATATGTTCTCCATGCTTTAGAACGTTTGTGCAACCAAGTTGATTTTGTTAAAGAAATGGACAAAAATAGACATCTATTGGGAAAATCTTGTGATAAGCCATATCTCAAAATCAAATGTAATGCAGAAACACAGTGTTCTTGTTCACAAACTTGGAAAAAAGACAAAGACCTTTGGAAATCCCAATACCAATCCCAATTCCAACCATTTCCACATACCCAGGCTTATCCCACTTTAAGAAATCCTGATCCTTTTCCTCCTACAAGAACTCTTTACCCACCTACTGGTCTCATTCCTCCCAAAAATTATGGTTTCAGACCATTGAGGACTTTTGAACATGAAAGACAGTTTCCTGAAGCAATGTTTTTTTCTCAATTAAGAAAAAAGCCAAGTATGCATGCTCCATCTTCATCTCAACATCCAATTCCCAATTCCCCAACATCCTTACCATCATCTAAAGTCCAACCTTCCATTGATCCCCAATTACCAAAACAAGAAACCCATATGTTTCAAAATTCAGATACTGACTCAGATGTTGTGGCATCTTCTGTTCCAGTTCAAATGGATATTCCTGCTAAACCCTTGAATGATATGAGTTCTTTTCTTAAGAACTTGACAAAACAGCCTGAAGTTAATCTTCAAAATGAAACCCACTCCTCAAATGATATGTCTGATACATCTAAAACATTTATTGAAGATACATCTTCCTCTTCTATGGATTCTGAATCCTTATTGATGATGAATCCTCCAGAACAGCCACTTGAACATGGCTTTGATACCATTATAGATGCATGTTCGCTCAAACAGAATTAAGGAAGGCCATAATGAACAAGATGAACAGAGTAAGAGAAAACAGAAGCTTGCTTGTAAACATTAACATGAAGAAATAAAGCAAAGGAAGTAAAGCTCAACAGAACATAGACCAAAGCTGAAGCAAAAAGAAGAACGAAAGCAGAAAGCAGCACACCAAAGCAGTAAATGTAGACTGAGACGCACCATGTGGTAGAAATCTGATTCAGCCCCAAAATGTGAGTGATGTTTTGGGGCTCTTGTGAAGGAAAATCAGCAGGCAACTGAACATCAGGAAGCTTAAATCTGATTTCGAAAAACTCATTTATTGTCACAAAGTCCCCAAAATGGCAAAAGCTGAACTTTTGCTAAAATAGTGAAAATCAGCCGCAAACTGTTATGAAATTCAGCCCCAAGATATTGGAGAAAGCTCAATTTCATGTCAAACAGGGGAAAGTCAGCCCAAATTTCGCTGCAAGCTTAATTGCCATTGATTTCAAATCCTATTTTAATCGCAAATTTGAATCCTATTTTAAACAGAATACAAGAAGGGGTTTTCAAATCTGTTTCACGAACAAGTTTCAGACAACAGATAACAATACCAATCAAGTGATTTCAATCCGATTTGATTTGAAAAAGGAAAATTACATAAAATCCCATCCAAAAGAATCTACAAGTAGGACTCCCCACTAAAATTTGCTTCTCACCAAATACTGTCACTATTTTTCTTTGCATGATCCCCTAAACCCCAACCCCTAAACTTGTGAATTTTAAAGCATTTAGGACAAAAATGCCCCTCCTTTCTCTCTTTCCCCTTGGTTCGCTTCGCTCTAAACCTCTTTCTCTCTCCCCTCTTCCTCTTCCATTTCCAGCATGCTTTGCCTGTCCCATATTTTCATGAAATCGACAGTCTCGCCAGTTTGCCCTAATTTTCTGGCAAATTGGCATACCTTTTTCTTCTTCTTTTTTTTTTGAAGTATTTACTGGCAAATTAGCATACTTTCCCTTCCCAAACCTCATCAGAGGTTGCAGTTGCAGCAATGTATCAACTTCTCTTGACAGTTTTTCCATTAGCTCCAGCCATTTGATTCCCAAGCCTTCATGGCCAACATCACCCTCTGCTGGAAATATGTTCTTTCCACCAAATGAATCAAACCTACTTCCACATTTCTCTCTCAAGATCTTCAAAAGCTCATTTAAAATTTATTGTTTTTAGGTTGAATATTGTGTAAAACCTAGTGAGACAACCCCATTTCCCCAAAACTCCCTTTTATTCGCTAGAGTGCAAGAACCATCAAGAAAAAGAGGGAGAAAAACTAAGAAACCAAAGACTGGAGCAACTCCATCCGCTTAACTCTCAATTTCCTGGCAATTCTAGGGCTTCAAATGATCCAGTATTCTCAGTCATTGACATCATGATGATCAATAAAGATGCTCCAACTTATCATAAGGGGGAGGCCAAAGAAAGTGACCCCTGTTACAGTACAGGGCAATATGGTTGGTTATTTGAGAGAGGACAGAAAGAGAGACTCCCCTTAAGAGAGTGAAAATGGAGCAGATGATGTGGTTTTGGTTTCACCACCAAGAAGAACCATGATAATGGCTGAAAACAAATGGACAGTATAGGTAGAAAGCTAGAAAATAAAGGAGAGAGTAAGCATGCCAGAAAATGCGAAGAGAGAGATGAAGAGAAGACAGAGGTGTTTAGAGAGGAGCATTTTGAGAACAACCAAGGAGAGGAAGAAAGAGAAAGGACAGGCATTTTTTTCCTAAATGGCTTTAAAATATCATATTTTTTCCCTAAATGAAATTAAAAAACTCTCTAAGCCTCCACATGACTCTTAACCTTCTAACCTTTATTTCTCTCTATAACCTCTTTAACCTCTTACAAGTGAGGGGCTAAGGGGTACTTAAAGAACACTTTTCAAACATGCATGGATGCTCAATTTTGGGACTGAAATATGGGTGGCTAATCAAAATCCATTTCGAGCTTTTCACAAAGGGAAAGTTTGTTGTACCCAAAGTTGAGAAAATATCACCATTTGTCCTTGGAGAACTTGGGTTTCCATGTCCTCATCCAATCCACCACTTATTTCATGGCCTTTCCAGCAGTTTTTTATTGTTTTAACTCCATAATTTTGTAGAATACTCATCTAGGAACATTTTGCAACAAATTTGAACTTTTGAATCAAAAACTCCAATATCTGAGGGAGTCTAATCATATTTGTGCATTTGGAGTAAAACATTATGAACTTTTATGCTCTTCCCTAATTTTGACCTGACTCCACAAAGTTGTGGGAAATCAATGTTGGAGCATTTGAGAATTAACTTGGCTCAAAAACTCCAACAATCAAATCAATTGTGATCATTTTATTAACCCATCTTTCAAGATTCAGCAGTCCCCCTTTTCTAGTCAATTTCAAGCATCAATTCGATACCAAATCTGGGTTTAAACACCTCAACAAGTTACATTGATGTTTATGGGGTTGAGTAAGGATCATATCAGTAAAATTTCAGTTTAAAAATTCACATGGATTGTGAGACATTAAACAAAATGTGGATCTAGGTTGTAGGGACTGCAACACAAACACTTTTGATCTCATACTTTATTGATTCAAATCCAAGAAATTGAGAGATTGAGGAAGATGTCGCACATAGAATTAGAGTTGGGTGGGCAAAGTAGAGATGTGCAACCGGAGTTCTATGTAACCATTGCATATCAATGAAGTTGAAGGGCAAGTTATATAGGACAGCTGCGAGACCAGCTTTGTTTTATTGGGCGGAATGTTGGGCAGTCAAGAAACAACATACCCAAAGAATGAGTGTAATTGAGATGAGAATGTATGAGTAGCAAGACAAGAAGGGATAAAATTCGAAATGAATACATTCGAGAGAATTCAGGGGTAGCACCAATAAGTGCTAAGATGAGAGAAAGTAGACTAAGGTAGGTTGGCCATGTGCGGTACAGACCCAATATAGGACATGTTAAGAGATGCTAGTTAGTTCCAATGGAAGGATCAAAAAGGGTAAAAGGTAGGCCCAAAACGACATGGCCTGACGTCGTCAAAAACTATATGGGGACTTATGGCCTCACTGAGGGTATGGCCCTTAAAAGAACAGAATGGCGAACCAGGTCGTGTAGCCAACCCCCAATTAGTTGGAAAAGGGCTTTGATGACATCATGACGATGATGATGACTTTATTGATTCAATCTAACAATGATTTGTGTGTGTGTGTATATATATATTTGTGTGTTTCTATGTGTATGCACGTGTGTTGTGTGTGTGTGTGTGTATATATATATTGTGTGTGTTTCTATGTGTATGCACGTGTGTGTTGCGTGTGTGTGTGTGTGTGTGTATATATATATATTTGTGTGTGTTTCTATGTGTATGCACGTGTGTGTTGTGTGTGTGTGTGTGTATATATATATTTGTGTGTTTCTATGTGTGTTGTGTGTGCGTGTGTGTGCGCTCGAGTGTGTGGATAGTAAGCTCTTTGAGTCAAGAATAACATATCAAATTTGAGCTCATGTGGATTCGGGGTTTGGGAGATATGATCAAAACTTTAGGGTCAAATAAACTCACCACTTTGCTGATTTTCGCCACTATTACGGACCACAGCCAGTGTAGTCTTTTATGCTAAAAGGCGGCGGACCTTTGGTGTGTTATCAAAGATCACTTCGAAAATGGCACTTCTGGGTATCGGATTACGCCTAAATTTTGCATAGTAGCTTTTTAGGGGACTACCTACCTTCTCACAAAATTTGGATTCTTCGGACACCAAAATCTTGGGGCTCCTTTACTTCCCTATTTTTGGCTTTAAACTGCGCTTCCTCAGTGAATTCCATCTTTACGAGCCCATATTTCGTCATCCAAAATCGGAATGACCTGATTTTTGAGAGGCACCTTCATGGTACCCTAGATTAAAGTTTGGGAGCCGCGAATGGGTATCCGTTTGATTGGGATTTGACTGAGCTCCATTTTGAACCTTATGTTCATCCGTTTCACATCATAGAGGCTTCCAAACTTTGACATTTTCCTGTGAGGAGTCCTTTACCCCAAATTATGAGGATCCCATGATCTAAGCTGGCTTGGGACTTCCACGATCATCTGTGCTGGGTTCCCGTGATTTTGACAAATTTGCAATAGATACCATATCAGAAGCCCATTTGATCAATCAACTCTACGCATTGCATTTGGCAAGCCACCGTTGAGGTATGCCATCATATACACCAAATTTGTGGTCTCATACAAATGCTCTTGAGGGTCCAAACCCCTAGGCTTTTTTCCTTTTAACAATGGTACGGCTGTGGTATAGTTCCATGTTCCATATTTACATAAACTATTTCATTTGCCATACCAGGTGATTTTCTTTGAGTCAAAAATGCACCTGAACACTTAGCCTCTCCCCAAATTGTGTGTGGGATACTATCACTTAAAGAATTTATACATCAAAAAGATAAAATGTGACTGTATGTCTCGGAGTCATAAATATATAGACATCCAAGAAAAAACTAGATCATGGATTACGAAGAAAGAATTGTGTCAGGAACAAGGCCTGGGTGGTCAGGGTGGCAGAGCCAAAATGTGACATCAACATAATCCATTCCTGCCATTTTAGTATGTCCAAAAAAAAAAAAAAAAAGAAAGAAAGAACCATGTCTGATGTGGGACTTGAATTGGGGAATACCAATGGCCGACTAGAGCCATGGATGAGGCCCAATTTTGAAATAAATGGATGTTTGTTACCTGAAGAGAAACTGTTCAGGCACTAACTTAGAGTCATTACGACATTACCATACAAAAAGGGATTCCAATATTGCAATATGCAAGAACCATGAGAAAATTGTAATTTGCAAGTGAATAACAACTAGACTACATGAACATCATTCTGAAAACCCTTTTTTTGGTAGGTATCACTCTAAAACCTCACTACTTGAAAACTAGAAAGAAATTTAAGAACAAAATTTTAGTCAATTGAGGATTACATTAAGATCCAAAACAAGGAAGTCACTTAGACTTGAATGGCATATTTCACACGAAGCAAAGTCTTCGCTTTCATTAAAAAAAAAAAGGCATGAAGAAAATAGCTATAATATTAGTAATTTACCTGAATCAGCAAAAGTTGAACAGCTGTGCGGCATTTGGCATCAGTAATGGCAAAATAGAGGCGGCGTGCTTTCACGCCATCCGTCTCATCACCATGAGTAGCTGAATCAGAAGAACCTTCATTACCAGACCTCATAGAAGAATCTCCAGTGTCAGTAGACCCACTCAAAACGTTCATTTCATACAAGATTCGCTTAAAATCAGGTAAAGTTCCAGTATTTGCTTCGTTCAATGCCAAGACCACCTCAAGCCACTTCTCTTCAGAAAACAGACCCCCAGCATTGCTCATTAATCGAACAAATGCAGCTATACCAATGCCAGCAAGGCTCTGATGAGGGCGCTTTATAAAACTAATAAGTAACAAAAGCACTTTTTTCAACAGTGGATTGACTGTATCATAAAACTTAACAAAGAGATCAACAACTAGTTGAAGGGCCAATGTGCATGTCTCATAGAGCCAGGCATCTTGGTCTAGCTCATCTCCATCACTGTCTACACCATGTACTTGCAAAGTTTCCCCAGAAGGATCAATGGCATGACGGACATAGTCAAAGATAGGGAACAGGACTGAATCAAAGACTCGCTCCCATAATGGCAATGAAAAAAGATGACCATGGTTTCGCAATGTATCAAAAAGCACTTGTAAGGCACTTTTCCTAATCTCAGGCCTTGGGTCAAAGCTAAGTTCTGATAATCCTGCGAAGATACAAGACAATCATGTGTCACTTGGCATAGCAAACTATCCTTTCAATCAAACAAAACAATTAACAGTCTCCATTACAATTGTGACTTCCAGCTTACAAGAAATGAATCTTCCGGAAAAAATTTCCAAGGGGATTCCAAGGTTAACAATAATACCTGCCAACAGAGGAAACCAGAAATAGAGATGATCATCTTTGTCGGTAAACCGGAGACTTTCTACTTTTCCATCTTTTTTACTCTGAGGTGAAGTAAGACCACTCTTTGCAGAAACTTCCTTGTCCCTGTTCTTTGCAGTTGAACCAATATCCCCTTCTGCAAGCTTCACCGCACAGAACCGAAGAAAAGCAATAGCATTAAGGCTTACATCTTTGTTCAAATTACTATTGGTGAATGCAATCAAGCAATTCACACAGTCTGTGAAAGTGGTGGTTTCCGTTTCTGTAATGTATGGAAAGTAGTCACGAACAATTTTCTCAATTATCTCAAAGGCCATAAGAACAATGTTTTTATGGTCATCATAGGCTGCAGTTGAGAAGACCTGTAAATCAATTGACAAGAAAAGCGATAAGGGGAATGGCTTATCATATCATCAAAATAACCAGAGCAAATGATGTGAGAAAATGAATTCAAGAAAATCATAAATAAAATTTAGCCTCGGGATTAAGTAGAAATGCATACCATGAACATGCTCTTCCATCCAGATTTAACATTATTGACACGGGCCAAAACCATTTGAGAAACACATCGAATGATCAATTCCCTGATTTCAATGGCACTGCTTTTACGCATGACAATTACAAATGGTTTCATGAACTCATTCTGGAAATTATAATTGGCCAGTTCTTCCCGCTCCAGGAATTTCATCGCCAGCTGACGTAAAGAATCCATTGCAAATATCGCAATTGAAAGGTTCTCAGAACATCCAATGGTGACAAAGAAATCTGAAAGCACATGCCATATGCTTGACCACACTAGTCTAATACGATTCATGTTGTAATGCCTGGCCAAATAAGATTAGGGGTTATTTTTTGGGAAAGAGGATCAAGAGTTATGCTCAGAGCAACTTAGGCACTATTCCCACTAGGTAGGGAGAACAGTCATAGTTTCAGCACAAAACGAACACAAAAGAGAAGTAAATATTTTTGTTTTCTATCACTTGATAGATGAGAAGAAAAGAGAAATTACACTGTGCAGCAAAGATGCAAGGTCAGAGAAAATCCTTACGCAATCTCAACAATCTTTGTAAGACTGAAAACCCGTGGATCAGAAGTAGATCGTAATTCCTCCATTGATACCTTGCAGAGGGCCTTCACAAAATCAATTATAGCCTCACTATTCAACCTCTGACTCCGTGTAAATATGCGATTCATTTCAAAACTTCCAACTTGCTCCAGCATATTCAAATTTGAAACCAGATTGGTCATTTGTTCAGTAGTAACAACCCCACCAACACCTGCACTATCATAGGAACCCCTTCTAGCCACCGCAGCCGCATATTGAAGCTTCCCAGGTCCCTTCCTTTTCAGCACAGGAAGGATGGTAGACTTTTGTTGTCTGGACTTCTCTAGGTCATTTTGAGGTAGAGCAAAGAATGAGGAATCAGGAGGAGCACCCTCTCCTAAGAGATGCAAATGTTCAAATCGGGAAACACATGTCAATATATGCTCCCAAGCTTCTTGTAGGTAATTGCCATCTTCATCAGCAATTGTGATAAGTGTCTGCATGTAAAATCACGCTTTTAAGACAAAATGAAATGTAGGCAAATGGTGCGATGTACAAAGAAGAAGAATCACTTGAAACTCTAACTTAATAAGGAACTGGATTTGCAAAATTCTAGGTTACCCAAGTCAGCTATATCACATATTAGATTTCCAATTTGAACATATAGGAGATTTTCTTTTTTTTTGTGAGAATAGCTAATTAAACATAGAATATTCTAACCAAAATTCATAGAAAAATGTGACAATGATTAAAGAGAGCCATATAGCGAGATGATGATAAAAAATAGAGTTCCTAATACTCCTTGTCTTCACCTGAGAACCATTATGGCTAAAGACAAACATATCATATACTAAAGTTAATATATAAGATGTGTGTGTGTGTGTGTGTGTGTGTGTGTGTGTGTGTGTGGGTGGGTGGGTGAGGTTTGTATAAGGTGCCCACCTTATACCATACAAGAAGGCTTACCTCTAAATTTTGTCAAAAGGTGTAGTTCAGGTTTGATGATGGCTGGAAAATCTATGCTTAACCCTAATTATGAAATTTAGAATTTAAAAACCATACAGATTGAACAGATCTATAAGAACTTGAAAATCATGAAAATAGATGTTCAAGATAACTTGTTACAAGATGTATTATTCCTTTTTTATATATATTGTACAAGATGTATTATTCCCTTTTTTTTTTACAAATTGTACAAGATGTATTATTCTTCGGACTTGAAAATCTTTTTTTCATTATATCTATATTTCTTGAGGTCGAGGTGATGAATTACAAGGTTTTCCAACCTTCCGAACACTCTTTCCTAAAGGATTTTTGAGGTGTATATAAACTTTTCCGCATACACACACACACACAAACATATATATATAGGTACATGCACACATGCACACACACGCACACGAGTGTTTGTATTTCAACATGAATAAGTTATAGAGAAGTGAGCATTAAACAAGAGTGTTTGTTATATTTATTGAAAACCTTAATTTCTCATAGCGTGTTCACTTTTTAGGGGCATTTGCCCCTATTGTGAGGGCACAAGTGGTCTTTACAAGAATATTTATACAAATATTATCATTGCATGTACAAATTGACACAAACACCTATAAAAAGTAAATAGCATCATCAACATCATCAAAACCTTTTTCCAATTAATTGAAGTAGGCTACACGAATCCTGGTATACCATTCTACTTTGTTAAGGGTCATACCCTCAGTGAGGCCAATTTTGGATCCATGAGAAGTTTTGGCAAAGTTTTACATTCATTGCCTACCTATCACAATCCACCCTTGGGATGGGTTAAGGAAAAGTCTAAGGTCCTCAACCTTCTTAGACCGATAAAAAAAAAAGAGTTAGTGTAATGTTAACACTCTAGCAAGTGTTAACATACTTTTAAAAAACAAGGACACTTTAGCAAGTGTAATGTTAACACTCTCCTTTAATGTTAAGGTCAACCACGATAGGACCTAACCATGTTGACATTATAAAATCCATTACATGTGTATGTGCGCATGCATGTATGGGTTTTCCACAATACACCATTCCAATGGTGATGTTAGAAAGTACTACTCCTAAAATTTGATTACAATATACCCTTTATATTGCTTTTATTTTGAAGATAGAGGTGTCAAAGATAATTCTTGAACCAGTCCTAAATAGTAGGAGAGCATCGCAGGTGAGAAAATCACAGGTCAGAGAACCACATTAAATCACACGTGAGAAAATCACAGGTCAGCGAACCGCATTAAAATTCAAACTTCATTTCCAAAAGTGTTAAATTTACCTCTAGTCCCTCTTCTAAAAGTGGAAAGTGTATTTTTTTTATTTTAGAAACCCTCCAAAAATCAAACTCCAAATATAAAATGTTTCCTTTGACATTATGAATCATATTCAGAACTTTGAATTTTGGAGGCACTTCTAATTATACAAATACCCTTTTTTTTAATTCCCAGACAAGTAATACTTTTAAAATTTTTAAGGATAATTTGTGGCCCCACGAAAAATCAACTTCAAATTCAAAAAGATTTCTTTGAATTTTTTTAATAATGATTGAAGTTTCAAATCAACTTATAATTAGAAATATACCCCAATTCAAAACTTTCAAACAACTTATTGCTAATGTAAATTTAGATTTGTAAAGTGATTCTATCGTTAAAAGTTTCGGAGTAGGAAATTCTAAGTTCACTAGTGTAGCCTAGAAAAACCCTAGATATTCTAGAATAGAATATAAATTTCTTTTTCATTTATTTATTTATTTTAATTTTGTTACTTTATTTTTTTCAAGAGCCAAATCTTGAAGAAACACCCAAGTCTGCATCACGTTACAATTTCTTTTTTCTTTTAAGATTATCATTACAATTACATTATAATAATTTATTATATCATTAAAAAAGAATGAATAAATGAATGCTATCATTCTAATCTAATTATTTAATTGAACTCGGTTAGATCCCAATTCAAGTTATATTTATATATTAAGGATAATAATCAGAATAAATATAATAATATATTATAATACATAGTAGTAATACGAATTCTATAACTATAATCGATAAATTGAACTATGTATGTCCTGGATTTAGTTTACTTATATTCTAAATTTTATAATTTATATTTAAAATAATTCTTATAAGTATAGTTATCTATATAGGAAATTATCAATTCACACCAACAATTTCAACTATTTAACATTTTACTCAGTTCTTTATGTAGTTTTAAAAAAGCCCATCAAAACCAAATTTCATGTGCTAAAAACGGTTGGAGAGGCATTTTCCACATTTGCCCATCTATCCATACAAAAGTGGGTTTCTTGAAGGGCGCATTCTTGCAAGGGTTTCTAGTGGCCTGGCTGGAAATTTCGCCCATCTGAGAAAACTTGCTGGCGCATAGTTACTGGGAGCTCCCAACTTGTAGGCAATCCCAGTGATCCCACGCGCCAGGAGCTGGAACTTGTGTTGATCTTGCTCCCATAAGGGGGGGATCCCAATAGCTTAGGGATCCATCGATATAAATCACATATCCAATAAAAAATTGGAAGTAATTATATCGCAAAATCATGTTCTGTATATTTTTCAAAGAGGAAAGAGATGTTCTTATCAATGGGTTTTCAATGTTTAGAATTTATCATGCAATCCCAAAAATTTGGGATCCAGCTCCCGAACATGTTGGGATGAAGATCCTAAAATTTAGGTGTATGGACAACACCACCAACCATAGGGGGCATCTAAACTATCACGGTCCCATGCCCCCGATCCCAACAACTATGTTCTGGCGACTTTTCCCTCTCTCCTCATGCACAGGGAAACTAGGGAAACTGAAAAGAAACAAGACAAGCCTACCTTAGACAGAACCTCAGAAGTTGTAGAAGCTCAATCGATCTTTGAAGAAGCAGTTTGAGCTCAAAGCCAGGTCTCCTTAGAAACTTTTCAAGGTGACAACTCTCAAATGAGAGACTTCTCAAGGGTGATAACGAGTGCTTTCCATGTAAAAAGCTCAATAAGTGGTTTTCTTTAACTGTAATCACTTGATAAACAATTTTTTCACTGTGAATCACTGGAAAAGCAGTTTTACGAGAAGGAAAATCCAGCTTTTCCAAGAAAATAATTTGAAAAATGGTTCTCAATCGTTCATACCATTTAATACACTGTAAAAGAAAAAACCATAGCTGTTAAGGATCTCTCTTCGCAAATAAGTCCACCTGCTCTCCTCCAAGTCTCTGATTATCTCTCATGGCTCTCTACTTTCTCCCACTATGAGTTCTCTCTCCACTACCCAATGTTTCACCCTTAATAATCAAAAATAATAAATTGGCTTATTCACTCCAACCCAGCTCACCACATAAGCCTAGGAGCAGCAAAAGAATTACTTCATAAGAAACTAAATAAATCACTTTTTGATATATTTCTACGCAATATTGTCCGCTTAATAAATCATCTCAAAACCAATTGATGGTGTGCGTAAATCTCGTTTACTCATCTTTGCTAAACGGAAAAATAATCAAATCATAGAAGGTCCTGCAGTTCTATGGCATACCGTATTTAATAGAAAGAGACGTGGAAAGCAAGGGATCTAGTCAGAGAAGTTCCTGCAGTTCTATTGCATACAGCCCTAAAACGAAAGAGACATGAAAAAAACAGGATCTAGTCAGCGAAGTTTTCCTACCTTGATGGCATCAATGTTCTTCTGCTTAATGTCAGCAACCGAGTGAAGAGAGGTGAATTTTGCTAGCGAAGTGACAAATGCATCCCTGTGAGTCTTCATGGACATTACTGCAGTAACACGTATTGCATAACGAAAACCTTCAAGGCATTGCGCAATCACAACATCGTCTTCACTCTGGTCAAGTGGAACACTGAATGCAGCCAACATTGGAGCCCAACAAACCTCTATCATGAATCTCAAGGTTACAACATCAGTGGCAGCATAGTAAGCCGACCTGCAGAATCAAAAAGGAATGCATTTTACTCATATTAAGGGGCAAATGAAGAAATTATCAATGCATATATACAATGGTTCAGAAGCTGCCATTCAGATTAACACGTGGGGCCAATGACATATCAGATACCAAAGATCTCACGGTATGTACACTAAACCATTTGGAAAGACCAAACAGTAATGGCGAAGAGTTTCTTTCTCCAACTTTTTCATTGGGGAAAGTGTACTATAATGCAATTTACAACGTCAAAACATAATCCAAGGGTCACAGGCCATCATTTTACTGGACAGTGATGGACCAACGGATTATTGTTTTTCCATAGTTCACTGGAATATAGTATACTTCCCTTTTCATTTTCATTAAGCTTCAGAGCTTACTCAGATTTGCGAGCTTTCTCCTTAAACTGCTCTTGCATGTGCCTGATAAGACCATCACTGGTCTCCATTGGTTTATCTTCCCCTCTTTTGCGAATAACAATATTTAGGATACTGTCAAGACCCAAAATTTTGTTTGAATTTGTGGATTGTTTGTTTTGGACGGCTAAATCATCATCTTTCATTTTAATCTCATTTCTAGTAATCCTGTCATACAAAGATCTAAGGTATTCCTCTTGTAGATCTTTGCCATCATCAATACCACGGTTGTTCCTAATGAAATCTTCCTGTGACATCTGCAATCAGGCATACATTTTTAGTTACATTCACAAGTCACGTCACTAAGCAGTTCAAAGAAAAAGGTAAAGAAAAAAGACAGACCTTATTTTTGACCATGGGATTATGAGCATCAGTGTTCAGCAATATCACAGAATATGCGAGAACATAAGCAGTGTCTGCACTAATGAATGCCTTGGGGTTACATTTGCAATAACGCTCAGCAAATTTTTCCATTATACGATCAATCTTCTGTGCCTCTCCTGGTAACCTGAAGCCTTGTAAGAACACTCTGATCGCTTCATCAAATTCCATCCCTTGAAAGTCAAAAGAATCCACATATGCATGCATGACTCTCAATGATAAATCTTCCCTCTCCCCTAGATAATCACCAATCAGAGTCTTGTTCAAGCCAGAAGCATTTTTCAGGAAATCAGCTATCTCCTCTGGTGAATCACCCACCTTCTTGGCATTGATTAGAAACTCAATTCCTTTGCGAGGTTTTCGATTAAAAAGAGATATGCCTTCCTGTCACAAATTTCTACATTGGATTGTGTACAGTACAAAAAAAAATGCAACTTCACATAGCTAAACAAACTTGTGAGAAACATGCTCAAGAAGATGACCACGAAATAAAACAAAAGGGAGAACATATTAATATTACAACCAGTGAACTATTGTCCTTTCGCTCATCACAGTCAATTGAAGGGGCACACCATGATGAAAGAGTAGGTCCCACCGTCAGTATCACATATGGTTTTGGTCGGTCCCACTCCCTCTCACCAATCACAATCATTTCAATGTACAATGATAACCCAAGGGACTACTGCTTCCATGATCTAGTGTACTATATCATACTTTCCCAAACATAACATGCACATCTACCTGAAGTTCAAGCTTGTACGCCCGGCGCTGCTCCAAAGCAGCAGCTTCTGAAACTCCATTTGCTGATTCAGGATGAGTATCTGAACCATCACTGGACTCTTCTGCATTTCCATTAGCCAAAAGGATCCCATTTCCAGATTCAGTATGGCTCTCCTCAACTTCAGATTTTTTAAGAGAATGAGGGTCTGGAATTCGTAATTGTTTGTTCATCCAATCTCCCATAGATTTCAAAATAGCGACCAGGCACTTCATTGCTTCGAGTTTCATGGTAGTATCCTGAGGTGGCAATAAAGTAGTGGCAACACCTGGAGGCACACCTTGGGCAGTTTTCAGCAGACCGTTGACCATCCTATTCATAAGTCATGTAAAAATAAGTAAACCACATACACAAATCTCATTTATGATACTTTACTGAGGATTTCAAACAATTATATAAAATAAACACACCTTTTCAGTTCCGAAACTTGAAGTTTTAGATATGATTGAATCAAACCCCATTCCATAAAATTGCATTAGAAAACCACATACACAAATCTGATTTATGATACTTTACTGAGGATTTCAAACAATTATATAAAATAAACACAACATTTCAATTCCGAAACTCGAAGTTTTAGATATGATTTGAATCAAACCCCATTCCGTAAAATTGCATTAGAACTAGTAGGGATTTACATGTACTCAATAAGTTTACAGAACATTTCACAATCCAGAACTTTGAAAGTGATGAGAGCCTAGATCAATTTTGACATTGATGAGACCCATGTAGTTCATTAGATCCAGCAGTTTTAAGGTGAATATATGCATATACTTGATAAATTTCCATATAAAACATGAGGCATGTTCAGAATACGCAAAAACAAATATAGGGAACAAAGAGATCAGGTACAATAAGAGAAAAGAAAATTCAGAATGACTAACAAAAGAGTTACCAATATAACACACATTCTCATAAAACTCTAAATAGTACATGATATGATACAGATTTGTCTACATGGGGACATGTATGAATGCACGTGCATGCGAATAGAGAAAGACAAGGAGAACAACACTCAAACTTAAAGCCTAATAAATTTGCTCGCATGCTGATAGTAGGCTGAATTTTTTTAAAAACGCTCGAGATTATTAGACATACAGTACCCCACCCTTTACTGCAAATTATTTTGTGGCAAAGATAGATTTTGTTACTCATGAAATGCAATGAAAAAAGTATAACATAAAGTCAGTCATGATATAATGTTGAAAACCATTCATAAAATATATCGGCTCCATATTGTCAAATGCCAGATGTTAACATGTGCATGCACCGCTGAGCAGGTATATTTACGAGAAATTTACAAGTGCTTCCACCAAAATTTCCGTTATTTAAGAATTCCCACAAAATTCTGTAATTACGTTCATTCCCACTTTTTTCACTTTTTTTCCGAATGGCAAAACTGCACCTCGAAATTTAACTTTTGTAGAATAGTTAAAACTTAGAAACGAACTAACAAATTTTGAAAGGTCCGAGGTTTAAAAAAAAAAATGGACCTTCAAGGTTCGAAGTTTTAAGTTTTGTATATTACTACTTCAAAAAAACACTTCGAAAAAAATGGGTGTGAATGGGTTGAGGTCAAGGTGGTAGCACCACTTGTGACTCAGCTACTAGTCTCGGTTTCTAGTCCCACCAACGCTAACCCATTTCAAAACCTACTAACGGTTTCAAAAATTACTCACCCACTACTAACGGTTAACGTTAAAAATAAAAAAAATAAAAAGGTATGAATGTAATAATCAAAAAAGTCGGGAAATTTTAAAATAATGGAAAATTTGGGGATATGCGAGTAATTTCCTCATATTTAATGATCTTATGCATTTCAGCAATACATTCGGGAGAATTTAGGTGTGGCACCAATAGACAATAAGATAAGAGAAATTAGACTTCGGTTGGTAAGAGAAATTAGACTTCGGTTGGTTAGCCACGTATGGCACGACCCAATAAGCACCTATTTAAGATGTGCGAGTTAGTTCAAGTGGAAAGCTCAAAAAGGACAAATGGTAGGCCTAAAAGGACATAGCTGGAAGTAGTAAAAAACTGGAAGTAGTGAAAAAAGATATGGGAACTTATGGCCTCACTAAGGGTATAGCCCTTAATAGAGCAGAATGGTGGACCAGGATTTATGTAGCCGACCCTAATCAGTTGCGAAAAAGCTTTGATGACGGTGATGATGATGATACATTTCAACAAATCCCATACATGTGTGTTTGCATGAAATTGTGAATCAAGTAAATTTATTAGTTTTATTGTTAATATCATGTGAATTATAAAGGAGAAAAGGACACTAGGCACCCAAATTTGATACCTAACCTAGGGGCCCTGATTAGCTCCCTCTGATAACTCAACAAAAACAAAGTACTTGTACTTACTTTAACAAGTATACAAATCAAAGAGAGAGAGAGAGAGAAGAAAAAAAAAATATAAGGTTAAAAAAAAAGACAATATTTGACTTTTTGGAAAAAAAAATACTATTGTTTTGATTTTCTTTTAAGTGCAACTCGTATAATAACAATTCCATTGTCAAGAATTAGGTTTGATCCAGCACTTCTAATGGGAATCCAGCACTTCTAATGGGAATCCCATTAAATTCATGCTTTCAAAGAGAAACAAAATTTAATTCAAGTCTTCAAGAAAAGGGAATAAAAGTTGCCAAATTTAACCATAAAGGGCCTCATAAGCCACCAAATTTGAAAGGAAAAGCTCATTCTCAAAAAACAATTTGAAAGGAAAAGCTTCATTGAGAAAATTTATAGCCCTACAAGTATAGAATCCACAGTCTATAGACTTGATCTAGTGTACATAGTCATATCAATGACAAAGCTAAGTCAAAATTAAACTCAATCTAGACTCGACTCCATACAAGGCCCAGGCAACTCGAGCCATTGTATAACATGTATTTTTAAGTATTCAAACAGATATTAACCAAACTTGTGAGATAGTCATGGATAAAAGCAATTAAATGCTCATGCAAAGTAACAAAATCATAGAATAATATATAAAAGATAGTTATTAGAGAAAATATATCTTTACCCCCTATTTTTGGCTTCCATTTCTCAAAAGACCCAAGAATTTAAATTTTCGATCTTCCTACCCCCTAGACCCCTTTGACCATACATTATTGACCTAATCATTTTATAAAATGACTCTATCCCTATCTCTCTCAAAACTACATCTCTCTCTCTCTCTCT
>NW_006499827.1:245694-281635 GCF_000471905.2 Amborella trichopoda
CTACTACTACTACTCTCTCTCTCTCTCTCTCTCTCTCTCTCTCTCTCTCTCTCTCTCTCTCTCTCTCTCAGGAGGAGGAGAGGAGCTTTATGAAGGAGATGACCAACATTGATAGGAAAGCTAAAGGGGATCTAAACCATGGAAGCCAAAGAAGGAGCAAGGATGGCAAGAGGCCTCTTGTCTTGCTGACGGGTTTCGCACAGGCAACGCAAATGGTGCTTTTTCCGGCCAACATGTGGTAATTTCCGACCACAGGAGCATGGACTCTGGTGATGATGGGTGGTTTTCTGGCGACGAATATTGGTTTTTTGGTGATCAAGGGCGGTTCTTGGGTGGTGGAGAGAGGATATCGGTTTATGTAGAGGGAAAGGTGGGTGGTTTAATGGAGGAGGAAGGTGGATTCTCGACGAGTGAAAGCGGTTTTCCGACGGGTCGAAGGTCGCTAGATTCCATCCCTATAGAGGAGGAAGACAACGACAAGAAGGATAGCAAGTTCTAGCGAGGGCTGAGGCCGGTAATTTGGCTAATGAAGGAGCCCCGTATCTCTCTCCCCTCTCCTCTTTCTGCCTGAAACTCGAGAGAGAGAAATATGGATGGCTCAAGCTGGAGATCCGAATTTAAAGGCAACCAAATTGGGAGTTGGAAACATCCAAAGAGAGAGGATGAGAGAGGTGACAGAGAGAGAGGCAGTGGGAGAAGGCTTCATAGCACAGGACATCGGCTTCCAGAACACCACTGGCCCCAAGAAGCACCGAGCAGTGACCTTGCACGTGGGCGTTGACAAGTCTATCATAAACTGGTGCCGCATTGAAGCCTACCAGGACACTCTCTATGCCCACTCCCAATGTCAATTCAACCGCGACTCTGTTACTTCCGGCACCATCGACTTCATCTTTGGTAATGCTGCTGTCGTACTGCAGAATTGCACCATCATCGCACGCAAGCCCATGTCCAACCAACAAAACCTTATAACAACCCAAGGGCATACTGACCTCAACCAAAACAAAGGCACCACTATCCAATTTTCGCTAATTCAAGCTAGCACCGACTTAGAACCCGTCAAGAACAAGCTCCCCACCTACTTGAGACGACCATGGAAAGAAGATTCTCGAACTGTATATATGCAGAATAACATCGAGGACCATATAGCGGCAGAAAGATGGCTGCCAGGAGTGGGGAATTTGCATTGAAGACATTATACTATGCAGAGTACATGAACAGCAGACCAGGTGTGGGAACAAGTGGGCGCGTGAAGTAGCCGGGCTACCATGTGATAACTGATGCGAAGGAGGCTGAGAAGTTTACTGTGAGGGAGTTCATACAGGGAGGGGAGTGGTTGAAGGCCACTGGCGTTGCTTACATAGAGGGCCTGTAAAAAGAAGCAACTCACTCTTTTCCTTTAAATATGTGTGCAGTTTTCATGTTCTCATTTGGGAAAGCTTTCTATCACAATTTCAAAAGAGAGAGGTATGACACGAAGTTTTCAGAGAGAGAGAAAGAGAAGAGAGAGAGTTTTAAGAGAGATAAAGATGGAGTCATTTAACAAAATGTTTAGGTTAATAATGTATGGTCAAAGGGGTCTAGCAGGTAGGAAGATAGAAAAGATAGAGACTTTATGCCGCAAGAAATAGTTTAAATTCTTGGGTCTCTTGAGAAATGGAAGCCAAAAATAGGGGATACCGAGATATTTTCCCTAGTTATTATGTAGACTCTGAATTCCAACTTATGTAGGCTCTAGGGCCACGACATTGGTCCAAGTAAACGGGATGCCACAACTCCCAATGGTCACATGCCCATACAACTTAAGACATCTCCATTAGCTAGACATTGTGTCCCTTTTATTCTATACCCCCTTCCAGCAACTCACTCCAAGAATGTCAATGGCTGATTTCAATCCTGAAGCAGTTCTAAATCCGTCACGCATGGAAGTTACTGCTTAGAAAAGGGAGGCATAGAAAACTATCAACCAAAAAAAGAAGAAAAACGGGAGGGGGGGAAGGGAACCACAATCAAATTTTTTCGTTTATTACATGGGCGCCTAACAGTATTTATTACTATGCAACATACACACGTGTCCAAGGCGTTTAGTGCATATTAACAAACCAAGGATACGATACTCGTGCCTAACAGCTCATAAATTTTGACACTTTTTAACTTAAGTGAAATCTCATCGTGACTCATGAGAATAGAAGTGTCACCTAAAAGCCCACCTCCCCCCTTATCTAAATGATGTAACAAATTCTCTAAATGGCCAATTATGGGGTTGGTGTTTCTGACACTCATATCCATGTCATACCGACACATATCTGTGTCTTCGTAACAATTATGTTTTTTCAACCATGCACATCAACCTGCCTGCTTACAACAAGTGCATCCATAGACAAAAAGGTGCACATGTACACATTTTGTGTGGGTGTATTTATACATCTAGCATCTAAAGACAAGCATCGATACATAAACATCCAAAGATACACAAATATGTGTTCATGTTCACAATTATACCATCATGGGAACAATGTTACACAGACACCTTAACTTTACTTTGGGGTCAGATGTCGACACATGTCAACACTTGGACATGTGTCAATATGTTACCAACATACTTTACATGCCGTATGGAAATTAAAGTGTTAACACTACATCGAGCGTGTCTAACATTCAGACATGTTGTCTCCCTTTCTTGTTTTCTAAAGGGGCCATTCTTCAGTTGTTTTGAATTCATAACCTGCCATTCTTCAGCTTAAACTGTGTTGACTTCAGAAATAATAATATTTATTCATGAGAAAGTGCAACACTATGGCCTAATATGGCTCAAACAGTGCATTTATTAGTAGAAAAGTCAAAAGCGAATAGATCCCGGTATTCTACACAGGTTAAAGAAAATAACTCTCATATTTAAATACTACTCAATGGACTAAAAAAACGGAACTCTCCTATAAACAACACATTTAGTAGAGTGAAAAAGTCAAAATATTTAAATATCATAACAACAGATTCAAAAAAAAAACCATCTTACAAATCATTAAATCATACAAAGTATGCCTATGTTTGATATATATTTATTAATATCATAAGGGTGCGGTTTGTAAAAAGACGAGGCTCTAAACAATCAAAGTAAAGCGCACCTTCAAATAGTGTCGGGAAATGTGGTTTCAATACTGAAAATCTTTGTGATAGCCTTAAAATATATTTTTATCTTCAATTATAAAATTTAAAGCTTAAAAAATAGTGTAGATTGTACAGATCTATGAAAACTTGAAAATCTTGAAAATTGAAGGTCCAAAAGTGTGTTACAAGATGCACTATTTCCATAACTTGAAATCCATTTTTTTCTCATACCCATGCATCTTGATGTCGAGATGATCAATTTGAGGATGTTTGGGCATCAAAATAATCTCTTCTAGTGAAATTTTTGAGGTGGGCTCTAATTTGATTGTTTAGAGCCTCGGCTCTATATAAACTTTTTCCATATCATAATAATAAAATTTAAATGTGGCTTATATTTTAAAATTTTAAATCGCACTTTGTTGAGTTTGAACTTGCACCATCATAGGATATATCAAATTATCAATGGTTCTATCAACAACAACTATGAAAGAGGTTTGAAATTCATTATATTGTATTTGCATAAAATAATGGAATATCTTTTCAATTTTATTACAAAAAAATCAATATTTTACATTTTTATATTTTTTGTTTTAAAATTTTCATTTATTATATTTTAAAACTATTTTATGATTTAGTATATGCCAAATTTATATTTATGGCTGTACAATGTCTCAAGATCATACTGGATTTTTGAGCCAAAGTACTGGAGATCCAAGACGTACTAGACACAACACCTGTGTTGCTTTCTATGTAACATTGCCTGGAAATAGCATTGTACTATTTTTTATCGTTTCATTATTTTCTATTTCTTTTCTTTAATGAAATTATCCCTTAAATAGATGGGATGATGATGGGATAATGCTGAGATGATGATGATGATGATGATGATGATAAGGCTCGGATGATGATGATGAAATTATCCCTCAAGTGATGTATCTAAAATTCAGAGATGTCATGTCTACACAACAAATCCTACATTTCCATGTTTTGGAGGCCGGCCAGGTCAAACTCATGATTTCCACAAGTGACACCAACACCAACATCTATGTTCCAATAGCAATGGAAAGTAAATAACATACTTAAAAAAGGAAAACACTAGGTCAGATATTTAACAATCAAACGTAATAGAAGGCTGTTGTAAAAACAGAACACGATCCTCATGACCAAGAATCAACAAATAAGAGGAACCATAAACATCACAAGGATCTGATGCAAAGAGAAAATACGTACCTCTCAAATATGTTCGATGAATGAACATCACAATCATAATTGATAAATATGTCTACCAGCACTTGTGAATCAACACAAAGCTTCTCCAAGAAACGGAGAACTATCATCTTCTGCTGAAAATTTGGCTGAGCCACATTTTCCAACACCCTCAGGACAATCATTGGAAAGAATACTCCAATCTCAGCTTTCAATCCCGCTCTAAATCTCGAAACCAGGCTTATGAAAATGGAACAAGAAAGTTGGAAAACAATCATAAGGGTGGAGGCACTGTTCTTCAACAGCGAAAGACATAGATACTGCTTGATTGCTCCTAAAAACCTGAGACATCAGAAAAAGTAGCAGAACATGAGGCACTAACCAAAGAATATATGGCGAAAAGGAAATAAATTAATATACCAAGACTGACAAGCAGTGATTCAAAAAGCATCGCCTAGGTGGTCCGAAAGGCCTGGGCGCATTGCCCAGGCCTAGGCGGCCGACCTTGGGAGGCCGCCTAAGTGGTATGAAACCCGCCTAGGCGGGCGTCCAACGCCCAGCCCAGGGCAGCCACCCAGGGCCTACGCCCCGTGGGTTTCGGTAGGGGCATTTTGTGTCCATTTTTTAAAAATTAAAGAGCCAAAAATTGGGGTTTTATGTTCATTTGAAACTTAAAACTTATTGGAGCCCATTTTAGAGAGAGAAAGCCCCCAAAAAACTAGTTTTTGGTGAATTCTTTAGGATCAAATGGTTTCTCAAAGTTAACAAAAATTGATCAAAACATCACCCATTGATATTAGATTTAATTTTTGATGTTTTGCAAATCTTTGAGGTAGAAGTGTGAAGATTGAGCAATCAAACTCAAAGAAAGTGATTTTTTTTATTGCTTTAGTAAATTGCATTATTTTTTAGATGTCTTCTTCGGGATCTAATAGGAGTGGTGATCCCGGTTGGAAATATGGCTACAACCCAGATCCTAATTATAAAAATTGCATAAGATGCAAGTTTTGTGATAAGGATACAAAAAGGGGCTTAAACCGCTTCAAGAAACATCTTGCCGGTATCAAGGGGGATGTTGCCTCATGTAAAAGACTCATGATGCTGTTAAAGAGGAAAGAAACAATTTTTTTAGTATGGTAAAAATGAAAAAAGATGAAAGGTTTGCCTCTATACCTAACTTTTAATTTTTATACAATATATATAACTGACATAACTGCAAAATCCTTTTTGGATTCAACTGGGCCGCCCAGGTTCTGGGCGCCCAGCCCAATTGGGCCACCAAGGTTCTGGGCACCTGCTTGGGCGCTTACCTAGGCGCTGGGTGGCCTGGACACCCCAGGCCACCTAGGACCCACCTAGCGCTTTTTGGAACATTGCTAACAAGGGACAACAAATGTCTACTTTCAAACTGGAGTAGCAGAGGAAGTTCACCATATTCTCCTGAATGCAACCAGCCCTGAATAAACTAAACTCTAGGCAATCAAAGGAATCTCAAAGGCACAAAACCTTTCGCATTTTTTGGGTATTTTTCTGAAGAAAACACCAAGAATATGTGCCTCCTACTGGGAACCCCAAACAACATAGATATATCCTAATTTTGTGTAACTTTAGTGATTCTCTAAATCCTTTTTCCAAATTCATCCTGAATGAATCCAGTTCATACTCCAAGTTTGATTGTGATTCTTAAAAAAAACCAAAAACTAGCTATGCAAGTATATTTTGATGTTCTAACCTACCAAATTCAAATTATAGCAACTAGATCAACACGATTGGGGGAAAAACACAAAAAAGCCAGAAAATGAAGATTCTGAAACTAAATAACATAGCATGAGAGGTCAGAAAAGTAGGACGACATTTGCTCTCTTTCCTTTACGGGCAATTTGAGAATGACTTTCTAAAAAATTGAAAAGAATGCTAAAACGTCACTATCACAGCCAGGCAAAGCCCATACATGAAGCGGCACTTTACTAAATGAATGCATACTAAGATAACCCAAGATGCCACCTTTAAAGAAGCAAATTGAGGTGAACATTCCCTCCTACCCCAAGAAAACCAAAAAATAAAAAAAGATCTGAACACCTATTTCAGTCTAATAAACCTACTACACGGAAAAGGATAGAGAATTCAAAGAGCATATGTCAAAAAGAAAAAGCACAAGAGGCAACTCAACACCAAATTCTTAAAATGAAAAGGAGAAATATCAACAAACAGTAAAACTCCCTAAATCTCAATGAATTGCCCAGGAACAAAAAAGTCATTGAAACCAACAACAAAAGGAAGGGAATTGTAAGAGGTTCAATACCTCTCACTCGTCCTGAAAATGGCACCAGCATTCTCGAGCAAAATTTTCAGCAATTCTAAAGCAACAATCTTCCCCCTCATAAGAGATGGATCTGCAGTGGCCTCCTTCGGTGGGGTCTTCATCGAGAGCTTGCACAAAGCCCTAAAAACTAGAAAAGCATCCCTTCTGAGCTTATTCGTGATCTGAACCTCCAAATCATCATCCCCCACAACCTCCCCCTCTGCCAACTCCCCTTTCCTTCCTTCAAGAGCAGTCTTATACATGCTTATCTCCCAGTACTTAGCATCAAGCATATCCTTATCAGTAGACTCGAGCAAATCAGCTGGATTCGTAGTCTCTACAGCTGTGGATTCAAATGCACCATCATGTGCTCCCCCAGCTGATTTCACTGGTGTTCCAGGGTTTAAAACCACATCGATATCCTGCATTATCTTAGTAATGAATCCCTGAACGAATTGGGTCATGTTCGAATCAGCTCCCAATTTCTCAGCTGGTTCCATTAATTCTGCAACCACAATTGGTTGTAACGGAACAGTTGAGGAATCGGCTTCCATCCTTCGGAAAACAATAACCAGCATCTGGATCAGTGAGGCCTTTGCAGTGGTTTGATTCACCATATTCTTGCTTCCCAGATACACATCATAGCAAGTTCGAACTATTTGTAAAAGGCAATCTCCATGAATTCTCAGACAGATTGAGGTCACAGCTGAAAGTAGGGTTTTCAACACCATGAGTTCTATTCCTTCATCACCGAGATCGTGGCATTTGCACACCGATCCCATCAAGTTATGAAGAACTGTGGCTTCAGGCCCTCCATTCGTGTCAGCCTCACCTCTTAGGTGCCCAAAAACTATGAGCTTTTGGATGCAGTCTAGAGCTGGCTCGACGATCTTGACAAAACCAGATTCGCATGACAAGATCAAAGGCCTGAGAATGGTTTCAGAGTCTGCTAGACTAAAAATAAGGGTTTTGTCTTGTAAAGGTCCAGGAGGAGAGGGCTCTGCTTCTTGTTCTTGTTGCTTTGGATCTTGTAGCCCTAGCTTTTCGACCACTGCTTTGCATTCATGAACAAGCTTTGAATGCTTCCTCCATGACGCGTTCTTGATGATCTTTTCTAGAGAAGGGATTACAACCAGGCTTAAACGGGAATCAGCTTCCGAAGAAGCCATTCCCGATTCAGATAAGAGGCCTGGATCAGATCATGAAGTGGGTCGAACAAAACCCTAATTTTGAGAAATGGAGTTTCAGCCAAGGCTTTCTCTCTGGCTTACCAAGAACCAGGTTTTAAATTAAGGGAAAAACCGCCAGTTCTAGACTTCTAAAGCCTCTTAGATTTAGATCCGCAAATGAAGGGAAAAACTCTATAATCTAATTTAGAGGGAGGACATTCAGTATAAATGAGAAGGAAATTGAGTTAGGGTTAGGGTTCTACCTGGTTTAAATGGTTAATCAGAGAGCCGCCATGGCTGCTTTCCGTAGAGCTTTGCTCTAAATGAGAAAGCAGGGGGCTTCGAGTTTTTGAGGCGAGTTGAATTGAACGTAGCGAGAGAAGAGATTCGATGAGGAGGAGGGAGCGAGAGACTGCTACTGACTGTACGGCACGAAAATAAATTGTTCCATGAAAGGCCCCTGGCATTTTAGAAACTACTGAAAAAAGTCTCCGTGAGGACGAAATATCAACCAGGAACCGAAATTATACGAAGTTTCGCTGTATTTTGGCAATGACTGCAACTGGCGCCAAAAGCCAATACCACATTTTGGAGAATTATTTTTTGTGAAATTTATGGATCAAGTGTTTTACTATTTTTTATTTTGAAAATAATTTGTTGTATTTCAAAATATCATAATGTTTTGTATGATTTTTCTAAGTATTAAATAAGTTGAGAGAGAAGGTGAGGGTTTCCAACAAGAAATGTCACATTGAAGAAGCGAATGAGAATTGACCGATTGATATGTAAACACTCATATCTTATTAGAATAAAAGTGAGAGTGCAGGTGCATGTGTGGAGCATTTAAATTTTGTGGCATGTATAAGTGTGCAAGGGCACTTGATAGCATACTTTACACGTTTCAAGCTTGATTTATTTTTACTAAGATATGACTCGTACTCACACATATATGTAGAGAGGTGCAAGCGTATTGTATGTGATATCCAACAATCACTACTTGTTGAAATATGATGTGTATGTACAAGATCGCAACTATAGAGGCAAAGGACAATGCATATAACTACTTCGCATCCAACAGATAACTATTGACGGTGGCTTGAATAGTTACTTGCAAGCCACTCATTGCACCATATAATGGGTTTGATTTTCTCATTTTGTGATATGCCACTTTTACATTACTTTGGCACTCATCCCTCCCTTCATGTCACTCTCTCTATCCATTTTTTTCACTCTTTTTCAGTTCTCGAACTTTCTCGCTTTAGAAATACTATACTTTGGTGCTCTACTGTAAGCTTCTTATTCTGGAGCATAAGACCTTGAAGCGCAAAAATTGACCTTTTGTTTTCCTATATCTTGATGAAGAATTAGCCCATCTTTTGCATAATGTTTAAAGTATTGAAAGGAGGCAAATATTGTCTTAAAAAGGCACTAGTGAGTGCCCGAAAACAACAAAAAAAACTTATTATAGTTTTGGAAAAATATCTTCATATCCTCTATTTTTAAATTTTATTTCTTAATAAACAGAAGATTTCAAAAAATATCTTCCAAACCCCACCAATTTAAACATATTTTTTAACATAAACAAATGTGAGAAAGACATACTCTTTCTAAACTTAATCACTTTTGTCTCTTCATTTATGTACCCCAAACTTCTCTCTTTCTCTCTATTGGTATGTGTTTCACATTCTCTCTCCTCCAAATGTTTATTCAAACACCTCTCTCTCCTCATAGTAACCTCTCACCGCCCAACATGTCTCTCTTCCTGTATTTATCCAAACACATTTCTCTCTCTTCGTGTGTTTATTTATTCAAACACATTTCTCTCACTTTTTCTAGTAACCTCTCACTACCAAGTATCTCTCTCTTATTGTATTTATCCAACTATCTCTCTCTTCTTGTGTTTATCCAAACACCTCTCTCTCCCTCTATAACCTCTCACCACCAAATACCTATCTCTCCTCCCTATAACCTCTCACCACCAAACACCTATCTCTCTCATCCTTAAAACTTCTCGCCACCAAACACCTCTTTCCCTTTTGGGTTTATCCAAACATCTCTCGTTCCCTTCTCTATACTTACTGTGCCTTATACTTACTGTGTATTTGAGAGGGGGTGTGAGGGGAGAGAGATGACTGTGCCTTATACATACTGTGTATTTGGGAGGAGGGGGTGTGAGGGGAGAGAGATGGGAAATATGTGCCTTATACTTACATTGTATTTGGGACGAGGGGGTGTGAAGGGAGAGAGATGGGAAACATGTGAGGAGGGGGTGTGAGGGGAGAGAGATGGGAAATATGTGCCTTATACTTACATTGTATTTGGGAGGAGGGGGTGTGAAGGGAGAGAGATGGGAAACATGTGCCTTATACTTAATGTGTATTTAAAACATGGAGAGCCACTAAATACCTCTTTCCCTTCTTGGGTTTATCTAAACATCTCTCGTTCCCTTCTTGCACTATTTATACTTACCGTGTATTTGGGAGGAGAGAGTGTGAGGTGAGAGAGATGGGAAACATGAAGAGAGAGTGGGAGGAGAGAGATTAAAGGTTAGATATATGAAAGACAAAGAGATAAGGAGTATGGGGAGAGAGGAAGAGAGAGAAGTTTAGGAGGATGATTTTTAGAAAATGCATGACTGTTTTAGATTTGTTTGGCCTAATAAAACACGTTTAAAGTAGTTAAGGGGGTTAGAAGAAATAAAATATATAATTTTTATACTCCAAGATATCTTTTAAAACCTTGAATTTATTGTGAAATGAAATCTAAAAATAAAATGTATCGAGATATTTTCCCTATAGTTTTTCTATTTTTTTCACCCAACCATCTTCCAACAAGAAACGCATGAAAGCTAACAAAAAAAGCGACATACGGAAAAAATGATGATGAAGAACTCATTTAGAGGCAAGTATTATACATAAATTGAGAAATGATGATGAAGAACTCATTTAGAGGCAAGTATTATACATAAATTGAGAAATGATGATAAAGAGCTCATTTAGAGGTAAGTACCATATAGAAACCCATTATAGTTCGTCATTCATGGTGAGTTTTATTTATGGAACTTCAGGTTTTGGAGCGAGAAGTTATAGGTTTACGAACCCTTTTATGTTTGATAATGAGAAGTGCAATAGTAAGAAAACTTGATCTAGAATTTATAATTTCCAAAGAATATGATACCACTAGTCCCATGCTCCCTATGGAAGACTGAAGTTTGGAAATGGTTGATGGACTGTGACATTATTTTAAATTTGTTTTGTATTAAATTTTTTTTTTTTTTTTCTTTTCTAAAACTCATATCTGAACAAATTTTGAAGGTTTGTGCATTTCATTAGGGCACGACTTTAAAAATATAGAAGATGATTTGGAAGAATTAAAATAACCAAAATTCCCTTGGAATTCTAGTGATATTTTTGGTCAATTTGCTCTTTTAAAAATATTTATTTTATATTTTGGGCACCCAAGTATTAACTAAGTATCGTCATAAAAATAAAAATAAAAATTTAAAAAAGAGAGAGGAAAATAAATCTCAAATCCCAAGACGTGCTACCAAGTGCTCTGTTCAAAGTCACATAGTTGATATTGATATTCACGTGAACTACAATGTGGACTATTTGGTCATTTAAAAAATATTGGTAATATAATCATCCAAATTTATTTTATTTTATTTTATTTGGTCATTTAAAAAATATTGGTAATATAATCATCCAAATTTATTTTATTTTATTTTATTTTTATTTTTTTTCCAAGAGATCAAAATTGAGGCCTGAGTGCACCTCATTTGAGCATATTTGTAAAAGAAATAAATAGAGAATAATCCAAACAAGTTAAAATGACAAAAAATACCTCTAAAAGTTTTAGGGTATGGCCATCTTATATTAGAAAATATTTTATACTTTTTTCATGTGCAGTAGAAGGTTAAATGAATAGAAAAAACAAAAATAAAGATAATAAAACATGATCTCAACTAAATATGCTGTAGTAACCTGTAACCATTTTCTTTTTTATGTGATCTAGACCATATATTCATTAGACATGACGTCGATCACCTACGATTTTAAAATCTCCACCGTAGAACGAATGTACCCTCTCGTGATTAGTTGAAATTGGCTAATTTTTAGATCTCCGACTCTCTAGGTTCAATCAAACACAAGGTTTCTAAACTTCCTGGAATTCCCGACAATCTGTCAAATATTTTCAGATATCAAAATATCAAGCTTCCAAAAGTTCATAACTTCCACTTCGAAGAACTTCTAATTTCGAGTTTGTGGGTGGTGGATGACTATGGATGTGATGAGGTTTAGTAAAGCAGCAGTTTTATGAAATTGGCATGGCCATCACAAATAACCTCACTAGAAACCAGACTGGTGTTGCAAAATCTTGTGAGAAATACATTTTTGCATGTGGAACTTAAAAATTTTTGTGATGGCTTTCAACTACATTTATGTTTCTCATTTTATGAATCTTTGTTTGGAAAACACTTTTGGCATAAAAAATCTCTATGATGTTTCTAAAATCAATTCCCAACACCAATTATGAAATTTGAAGATAAAAAAATGGTATAGATCTTGTGGATCGAGATGATTGATTTGAAAGTTTTTCAACACCAAAACTGCAATTTTTGGGTGAGCCTTGAGGTAAGGGACTACTTATTTTAATTGGACAGTAGCCCAACCAAAACATTTTCCTTTTTTAATATCTCACATGTTGAGATCATAAGTTCACCAAAACGCTAAATTCAAAGTACAACATTGTAAAGTAGCAACTTTTGAAAATGCATTTGCTATTACATATATGTTAGAATAAGTTGGGTGATATATTCTTGCCTAGTGCCATTCGAGGAAGGCAGGGTGGTCTTCTCGATGTTCTTTGCCCTTTCTTTTTTTTATTTATTTTTGGTTATGTCTGGATGAATAAATTTATGAACATTTGTTTCATGTGGGCTGGACTGTATTTCTACAATATGTGGTCCAGAGGTATGAAGCATCCATCTCAAAGATGGATTGAGATCGGTGGTCCATCAGAAAACAAATGTTACTAATAGTCCAAATGTGTTTTTAGTATAAATATTATTTCTAGTTTTCAACTTTTTTTATTTTTCATATTCATGATTTCCATGTTAAAGGTTATATATATTTAAAAATTTAAGATCAAATTATATTTAAAAAATATATTTATTACCAAACCTGCATTTCTACCATATGCGGGCTGGCCGCGTGCTAACCGCGTGTTAAATTCAATTCTTGGAAGTGTTGCGTGAACGAGAGGGGGTTGACATGGTCCTTTAAGAAAATGCAAGGGTGACGAGAACTAGAGATCGTGGCACCATAGAATTTTTTTATCGAGTTCATATCCTATGCTCCTACAGGAGTATACTGTGCATTACCTCCACGGTCAAAACAGCTAGCTGAATTATTTTTTTAATCTAAAATTTGGGAACTATGTAGAAATAACCGGATGATTATTTTTAATAAAAAGTTTGATTTTTGACTTTTGTGACACTTAGATCTAGCTCTTAAAAACTTCGGTGGTCTCTATTCAATCTTGAATTATTATTTTTAGTATATAGAGATTTTATTATCAAATAGTTTTTATCTAGATTATTTTTTAGTTTTGGAGATTATATCCTCAATCCTTAACATGGATTTTTCCTGAGGGAATAAATAGATAATATACTCCCACGGGGGTAGGAATTTTTTTTTTTTGGCTTTTTTAAGTTTTGCCCTTTGGATAATTTTACTAAGAGGGGAAATAACTTTATAGGACTCTCCCCACCAATTTGTAAGACCTCAAACTGTCACCATTAAATTTGACACAGATATATGGAAAAGTCAAGTCCCACACCTATATGATAACTTTTCTATAAATCCGTATTAACTTTAATGATGATATTTTAGGTCTTACACATGGGTGAGAGGGGGTCCTATAGGATCATTACTCTTTAAAGATAAAGGAAAATATAGAATAAGTACATGGTGGTCACAATTAATTTTGACCATTGGATATGAAATTAGATAGTTGTATTTATTCCATTGACCAAGCTCAAACTTCAAAATAAAATTTTTCAAACTTTGTGATACACACACGCTACTAAATTTTAGGGTTGTAAGTAATTGTGACCACCTTTCAAACAAGTCAACTCCCAGTAAAATATTTTCTAAAAATATTTTTAATTACAAAACATTTCATGCCTTATTACCGGCGAACTTTTTTTTCATCAAATGAATAGAAAAAATGCTTATTTCCTTTGGGCTCGTCTAAGTCACTCGGACCATGCAGGGCGCTTAGTGCATACGACTATTCCTTAAAAATTGCTTATTTCCTTTGGGCTCGTCTAAGTCACTCGGACCATACAGGGTGCTTAGTGCATTCGACTATTCCTAAAACTTAGACGAGTGTAGGTTGAGTCCCACAAAATCTCTACTTTTACATTGAGATCCAGCACTCGGTCGTAAAAGTCTCAATAGCTTTACATTTGTATTTATATTGAATTTCGATGGTTGTTTTTTGGGTAATCCTCGACCAACGGAATTTAGAGGTAAGTTGCACACAGTGTTGCTAGGGCTAAGAATCTTCTAGAATAGTTCCATGATCATTGCATAAGAGACTCTTTTAATGCAATTAAGTAGTGTAAGTTGGAGTAGTGGAGGTTGAGCATGCAATTGTGAGAGATGCTTGATATCTACGGGCCGGGGTGCGGGCGGGGGGGGGGGGGGGGGTGATATTTCTTTTGAACATGGGTTTTCTTTTGAAACAAATATATATACAAGTGAATTGGGATGAGGTTATGATATTTTATCACCATCATCAGAGCCTTTATTAACTGCAGGTTCGATATTTGTGTTTTCAAAATAATGATATGCCATTTGCAGGATAACTACTTTTATGTACTCTTGTTTATGAATAAATTTTACTTTAAAAGGGAGAGAGAGAGAGATTCTCCATCATTTAAACATTGCTAATGAGCATGGTTTTAAATTGCTTTCCAAGTCGACAATAAGTTTTAGGGAAAGGTTTCTATGCTTTCCCTATAGTATAGAAGTTTTATCATCTCTTTACCATCCATCCGTCTAATTTTGATCAAGAGAACCACTCATCGTTTGATCTTATATCCGACATCTCAAAGTATTTTATTTTTAGTTTTTTTTATACAAATTGTATGAATATGAAATTTGGTATGTGCCATCTTCTCATTGGGGCACACCTATAAAAATATTTAAAATAATTTTTTGAAAAAATATATTGATCAAAATAACCTTTGAAACTTTCGAGGGTATTTTGGCTATTTTATTTTAATGAAAATAATTTTTTTATATTTTTTGCTAGTGCGAGTTTAATAGAGGAATGGACGTCCAAAATTTGGTGTCAAAATAGTTTATAGAAAAAAAATTAAAAATAAAATAGTCTAAAGACGTCAATTTGTGATTGAAGCAATTTTAACCTTCCATTCATAATGGACAGTTGGATAAAGGGAAAAATAAAACTTAGAGACACATATAAAGCTTGCCCTAAGTTTTAACCCTAACAACCATAATTAGTGAAGTGGTTGTAGTATATTATCAGCCACTAATACTTTATCATATTCCTCATTTAACTCTCAGTTAAGGTTGATGTCATTAGATAGAGTCGCAAGGTGCGAAAGGCCTTTCATGTAACTTACCAATCTTAACCGTCCATTCGAATGGATGTTTCAATCAAACAATTGCAAGTGTGGGCCTCCATTGTAGTTATGTGCTGGCCCCACATTGCTTGATGACCTAATGGGCGGTCGAGATGCGCCAAGAGCACGGGATGCCCCAAATTCCCAGATGTAACGCATGAAGCTCATAATTGTTTAGTATGTATGTACTTTCACTCGATATCCCATTTGTTCATACTTCCACAAGCAAAGGTGTTGCATGGTAAAAGCAATGAAGGGAAATATGTTTTAATTTTTATTTAATTGGAAAGAAAATTTTCAATTTTTATAAATTTAATTGATATTTTTATTTTTTGTATTACCGTGAAACACTTTTACGGTAATTTAACTATCGTAATTCTTATAGTATTTTATATAATACTTAAAATACCGGAACGAGAGGGAATAACACACATTTTGAGAGCATGAATTTAGAGAGAGGGAGAAGAACACAGATGAAGCCATGACTAATTTAGAGAGAGAGGAATGGAGGAGAGAGAGGGGCAAGTGTAGGGGGGGGAAAGGATCAGAGAGATGAAAAGCAACGCTCGTAAATGTTGGAGAGATAGCACAACACTTGGCTCTCTCCAGAAGCTTTTGCTCAGCTGTGTATTTGGATGAAGAGGAGTTTGCTCAAGCTTCAATCAATGCTGATCAAACTCGCACCATCAAGATTTTCGCCTCTCTCTCTCTCTACTCTCCCTAAAAACCACCAATGTGCACTGAATTTCTAATTTTTCAGTTCGTGGGATCTGAATTTCTGAATTTTTACAACTCTTTTTTTATAACTCTCTCTCTCTCTCTCTAAACCAAGGCATTTGTTCAATTCATGGGATCTGAGTTTGAAAAATTTACAATTCTTTCTTTATCTGAATCTCTACCAATGTAGACCAATTCCGATTTTTGTTCAAGGATTATCTGAAATTTACAATCCTTTCTCTTCTGTATTTCACTTTACACCAGCACACAAAACTTCCTATTTTTTCAGCTCATAGAATCCGTGAATTTAGGAGGTTTACAATTTGACTTTGCCGTAATAGAATTGAGCATTCTGCAAACTCTAAATTATTTATTAAATGAAAAAGTTTATATAAGGTTGCAACCTTATATTACACGAGTCAAGTGCGCACCTAAAAAATCTAGTAGAAAAGGGCATTCGGAAGTTGGCAAACCTTCCAATTGATCATCTCAACCTCGAGATGTATGGATATAAAGAAAAAAAAAAAAAAAATTCAAATTCTAAAGATATTGTATCTTGTAATAAGTTATCAATTACCCATCTATTTTCAATATTTTCAAGTGTTTATAGATATATTCAATTTGCACTATTTTTTATAATTTTGAACATCATAATTATATGGATTTTCAAGACATCCTAAGGTTTCGAACACTGAAACTACATCTTCTAACAAAATTTAGAAGTGAGCCTTACTTGTATAGTATAAGGTGGTACCTTATACAGACCTCACCCTTGTTCCAAAGACGTACTTTGGAGGATTTTTTCAATCTGAAATTTTGGGAACCACCTAAGAATCACTAGATGATTATTTTCAAAAGAAAAAAAAAATTGAATTTTGTGTTTTCTAACAATTAGATTTTACTATCTAAAAATTGTAGTCTCTATTCAGTTTCGAGACATTATTTTTTTCAAGTGCATAGACGGTGCAATTCAAAATGTTTTTTTTAAATTTTTTTAATTGAGGTCAATTTATGTGTTGAGGTTACATCCCCAAAATTTTGGGTCATAAAATTATTTCCATATAGGGTTTTACCCAAGGGAGTAAATGGATGGGATACTCGAGTATAATACCTTCTAGCTATTTAAAAATAGGGTGTGGTTTCTATAAGGTTGCAACCTTAAACAATCCAATTAAGGCGCAACTCCAAATTTTATCATAATATGAAATTTTGGTAAAAACAATTCTTAGGATTTTTTCAAAATTTAATTTCATATCTAGTTATAAAATTTTAAACTCCAAAAATGGTTAAAATCATGTAAATCTATAAACAAATGAAAATTTTGAAAATAGATGGTCTAGATAATATATTACAAGATGCACTGTTTATGGGGACAAAATCTTTTTTGTTTTTTAATATTCATATATCTCGATGTCGAGATGATCAATTAGAGATTTTTTCAACATTAAAACAACCTTTTCCGATGGATTTTTGAGGTGCATCTGTAATTCTTCATTTTAAAGTTCCAACCTTATATAAATTTTTTCCTTAAAAATATTTTCAAATAAGACGAGACTAAGAGGACTTCCTTTTTCTTTTTTCTTTTTTTTTGGTCCCTACGCCATGACCGTTATTGAGCAGGGGAACATTGTTCAATTGTCCTATTGTATAATCATCCAAAAAAATTATGACAATTACATTAAAGGTTTTTACATGCACCCATCTCTCTTGTTTCATTGTGGCAAAACTCTCTCTCTCTCTATCTCAATTTTACTTCGCTCTTAAGTCTATTCTTCCGATGCACTCCATAGAAGAAGGCGTTCATAATTTACAATTTCAGCCTCGAATAAATTTTGGTGATCATATGAAACAAATTACATATGTAAAATGATAAGTTTAGGAGTCGTTTGGTTCATGAGAAACAACTTACTTGTAATTTACTCTTTTTACCAATACACCACAAATTTACCTAGGAACATTCACATGTATATATTTAAGTCTTATTTTTTAGGCAAATCTGAAATGATCCATGTTTTCTTTCGAACTTTTTCGCACTCCATAGTTCTTGGAGTGCTTTTTTCTCTCTGGTTTGTGGTTCAAAAGTGAATACCTATTTTATTGCCACCAGAATTGTTGTCTTTAAGAGATTTGATAATCATGATCATTGGTTACTATTACAGTGAAGCTTCATCATCATCCAAATTTTATCCTAATTATTTGGAGTTCTGCCATCTTTCTCCAGAGGTTCAAGATTAATGATAAGATACGGCAAAATTTTACTGTGGCGGTCTATCTAACACAACCTACCTCTTTCATCTAGGCTTGGGATCTTGAGATATATTAAGGGAAAGTTTATGGTCCTCACCCTTATTGTAGTGAAACATGCCGTGGTAAAATATAGATAACATACATAATTCTCATATGGTATTAATGGAGCGATAGACAAAAAAAATAAATAAAATCCCACTAGATTTTCACAATCACCTTACAAAAATTATAAGTCAAACTTTGGGAGCCCAATAAAAAGAAAAAAACAAAAACACACAAAAAAAATACAAGCAAATTCAAACAGTCAAATGGCCCTGACTTCTCTAGGTGATCCCTCAACTTGCAACGTTGACTACCCCCATTGTTGTGTTTGTGTTTTCTTTTTTGTTTTTTTGACAATGTTGGAAACTTTTATTAATGAAACAAAACGACAAAGAAAAATACATGGTAATAGACTCAGATACTACCAGCTGAGATAGCTCTTCACCCCTTTTAGCCAATCCGTTAGCCACTTCATTCTCTTAGTTATAATATGGATGCTACCTCCATGACATTCAACCAAATAGATCTCAAATTCTAAGGCACCTTTTGCTCTCGACACTATTTGAAAACATTTAAAGAATCCCCTTCCACAAATAAGTACCTCACAATCAATCTCTACTACACAATTTTAAACCCTTCAACAAAGCCATGAGTTCTGCATGATTAGCAGTCATCTCACCACATAGTCTTGCATAACATAATATCATAGTTGACTATCTCGTTTGCTTTTCGACAATGCAGTCTTTGTAGTTTGGACGTTCAATACCAGTGAGGAATGGGCTCTAGGCTAGGTGGTTAGGGTGGTGGGCTGCTACATCGTTAGATCTTGCATTCCAGTCCTACCATGAATAGATGACCTTTTCCCCACCCAATTGTCCAAAAGGGAAGAAAAGAAAAAAAAAAAACCGAAAGAAGAGAAAAAATTTGTGCTAACAATCCCTGGAGCCCAAAAATCCCTAGAGCCCAACATGAAATCTGTCAACATGTTGTAACTTAATGCATTATTTGGAGGCATACAAAATTTTCCATTCTACAAATTAAAAAAAATTGCAACATTCTTGCCAGTGGTCCCTAAAGCCCAACATGAAATCTTTAAAAATGTTGTAACCTAAATGCATTATTTGGAGGCATACAAAGTTTTCCATTCTACAAATAAAAAAAATTGCAATCTTCTTTCAAAATTAAGTCCTTGTTTTTACTCCCCTGACATCTCTAGTAGGTACTCTGTCCTTGAATGGCTTTGTGTTGTAATGAGCTTTAATGAGAAATGCCAGGTATTAGAACAACTGAGTTGGCCCTCTGAGCTCACTCTTTAATTACTTATTATTATGAACACTTGTGCATGTACGGGCTACATGAAATAATGGTTTCGCACACACCCTCCTCTCTTCATCCCTTTAAGCCTCAATCCTCTCAAATCGCCATTTTGTTGCTCTTGGATTGTGAAGCTAGATGGAGAATGTGGTAAACAGGCATCAGTAGTATCGAATTTAGTTGACCTTATGCACCAAATTGAATGAAATTTCCACTAGAAGTTCCTTGGCGACACTTCCACTAACCCTCTAAATTTTAGCTTGAAATGAGGTGATTAGGATAGGTTTTGAGTTGGCTGCAGTTAGGGGCGGTAAGGGATCCGAACCCGACCCCGGACCCAAGGGGTAGATCCGATCTGGGTCTGGGCATGGGCCCAAAAATTGGATCTATGTAGGTCGGGTATGGGTCGGGGTCCAATAGTATTTTTCGGGTCCCAATATATGAAATATATTTAAATATAGTTAAATATATAGATATTGTAATTTTGGATCAAGTCCACGTCCCACACTATGTTTACTGGTTAAGGTCCAGATCCGATGAATCTGGGTCCGGTCAGGTCTAGGTCCAGGATGACCTGTTGCCACCCCGAGCTGCAGTTTAGCCCAATGGGGTTATATATAGACTGCAATAGACATGCATGGACCATATGAAATCCAATTTAGCCCCTTATCAGGCACCAAATTGGATAAAATATAAAGCATAGTTTCATTCCGTCTATCTACTGATGGCTTTGTGTCTCAATTTGAGCACTAGAAGGTAGGGTTCTAAGTTGATAACGGTCCTGGACTGCAGGGCCATATGTGGACCTCTGAAGTACGAACACTCTTTGGACTCTAATTGAAGTCTTGACTCCAAAACCCGCCCCCAAAAAAAAAAAAAAATTCTTTTCTCCCCACTTAATCCAGATTAAAGATAAATAATATGCATAACCTTGATTAACGCATAAATCTATAAATAAATTAAAAACACATTGTGGATCTCATCAAAACGAATGGTTTTCAAACATGAAAACAAAGCAAAAACAATATTCACATATGTACACGCGCACACACATAGTACCTAATGTTAGTGTATACATATGTATCGTGTATATCAATACGCATCATTAATGGATATGTATGGGTATAGGTGTCTAGTTAGTAATTATCAGTTACGATTGGTATCTATTCAGAACTATTATTGGTATCTATCCAGAACTGTTATTAGCCGTATATTTATACGACGGGTCTTGTATATTCTTAATCTATTCATTGAATACAGAGAAATATCTTCTCTCATATGGTATCAGTTATTTGCGATCTTGTTTGGACCCTTTGTGATTTGTGCTTGTGTTTTCTTTGAAATCTTGTTTGGGCCTTCTCACTTCTCTGATCTGTATTAGGGGTATAAGTATTACTTCCTCTCTCTCTACAAGCTACGTCTCTCTGTTCTATATTTCTGTATGTATATATGGCTGATATACTGTAACTTTTCCCTCTCTATGTCTAGTAATCTCTAACATCTTTGGCTAAGCAGTTATCTCTTTCCGTTTCTCTACAACTCTTCGATCGAACCCTAGGACGCCTCTCTCTCTCTCCACCGTGGCATTCCCTTCGCTTTGATCCCAACCAACATAAATTTTGACAAATTTTAAAGTAAAATAAATTTCAAGCACTTTGGGAAACATACTTCTCCTACCTCCCAAGCATTGTCCTCATCTTCCTATCACCATGCCCTTATACCCCTCCTCTGCTGAAGTCTAAAATCTACAGTAAATGTTGTTTTTTGGGCTAGCACTTCCAAGAAAAAAGCGAAGGTCTGTAGGGCACACAATCCCCTGTTGGTTCTCTAGATAAATAATTTAGCTTTCTGCTCCTCATGTCATACCTTAAGAATTTCCACTCGTCACGCGGTTCAATCGTCTTTTTTATGATGAGGACCTCCCAATACAACAACCATGGAATTAAGCTATCCCAATATGCTGCCTAAGGAGATCTAAGCTAAGCAGTTTTCCCACTTTTTCTCTTTTTTTCAGAGCCTAGAACCCACAACTCTACTGTACTCACATTGTATTTAGATTGGCAAATGCAATTGTCCTACCTAAAGAGTCCATACTAGAGGGGCCCTACGAAAAAAGAAAAAAGAGAAAAAAAAGGCCATCTCTGCCTCTATGCAAAGACCGTCTATTTTTGCAGCCCCACTTTATCTTCCTCTTACTTTTGGCCTCGTTCTTCGTCTCTATGGGCTTTGCTTCCCCATCTCTTTCTGTTGAAATCTTATTTGGGCTTTGTTTCTCTCTCTGGTTTTCTGGGGTTTCTCTCCCTCTGTATAAATCTCTCTCGTGCTCCATTTATTTTCGATACGCAACCTCTCTCTCTGAATCTGCAGCGCTTCATTCTCTGTTTTGTCTCTCTAACTTGTTACTCTTGGAACCTAAACTATTTTATGTTCGGACTCTGATTCTCTTTCTCTAGTTTTTGCGACATAGATGTTACGATCGTGTGACTAAAAGACTTTGGGTATCCCGACATGTAGTGTTTTCTGAGCACATTTCATTTTTTAAAAATAACACAAATACTCCGTCATCCTCTCTCCTATTTTTTTTTATTCTCTTCTCTGATTATGTTTTTCATTCCTCTGGTCATTCCACCAGTGCTCCTCTTTCTAAAGTCCAGGAAGGAACTTCACCAACTCATGCTGACAGTCTTGATCAGAACCTTGCACCTGCTGATCCTCTGCTGCTCTCGTCTTATAGACGAAGCACCCGGGTTTGTGTTCCACCTCCCCGACTTGCAGACTATGACACTTCTTACCTCAGCACCAAGCATTCATTGCCTATGTTCTTTCTTTTTCTTAACCTCAAACTTACCAAGAAGCTGCAACTCAACCCGAGTGGTAACAAGCAATGACTAATGAGTTAAATACTCTGGAGCATATGCATGTTTGGGACCTTGAAACTCTCCCAAAACGAAAAACTGCTATCGGTTGTTGATGAGTATATAAAATTAAAACTAATGCTAATGGCAGTTTAGAGCAATACAAAGCCCGCTTAGTGAAAAAATGTTACAATCAGGCAGAAACCTTTGCTCGCTCATATGACTACAGTTCGTATACTAATCTCATTAGCCTCTGTTCAGCAATGGTCTCTCTATCAATTAGATGTCAAAAATGTTTTTCTCAATGGTGATCTTGATACGGAAGTATATATGAAGTTACCTCCTGGTATTGTGGATTCTAAACGCCGCTTGTGTAAACTTCGACGGGCCTTATATGGACTCAAACAAGCACCTCGTACTTGGGTTGAGAAGTTTTATAATGAAGTTCTTTCGGTTGGATTTTGACAAAGTCATCATGGCCCAACACTCTTTGTTTCTCAAACTTCTGCGGGACGAGTTCTCTTGTTACTATACGTGGATGATATGATTATCTCTGGTAATGATATGCGCACAATTAATAAAATCAAACAGAAGTTCAATAGCATATTTGAAATAAAAGATTTGGGTTTCTTGCGGTGATTCTTTGGGCTCGAAGTTGTTTATTCTCCTCGTGGCTAGCTGTTGTGACAACTGAAATATGCTTCAGAGATTGTTTCTCAAGCTTGACTCCATAATGATTTAAAGAAAGTTGATACCGTGCTTGAGGTCAATGCCAAATTTCGGGCTACTGATGGGGAAGCTCTTCCTGACCCGACCTTTTATAGGCAACTGGTTGAGAAACTGATATATCTAACAATTTCATGTCCTGATATTGCTTATGCAGTACATGTGGTTAGTCCAGTTTTTGAGTGCCCGCGTTTTGTCCATCACGCTATCGTTTTGCGCATCGTTCGTTATATCAGGGATTCTCGTCACCAAGCCTTTATTCTTCTCCTCTTTTATGTCACTTGAGCTCCATGCCTACACAGACTCTGATTTTGCAGGAAATTCGAGTGATCGAAAATCTACCATAGGATTCTGCATTTTTGTCGGTGATTATCTTATCTCTTGGAAAAACAAGAAACATAAATGAATTGTTCAATCAACTATGGAAGTTGAATACCGAGCTACGACACAAACTACCACTGAGATTGTTTGGCTAAGTTGGCTGCTCGAAGACATGGGTGTTACTATCTCAACTCTTACTCCACTTTATTGTGACAACAAGGGTTCTATCTATATCTCTAAAAATCCAGAGTTCCATGAGTGCACGAAACATATTGAAATCGATTGCCACTATGTTCGACAAGAATATCTTGCAGACACAATTTTCTTACCATATGTGCTCACCGCAGCTCAACTCACTGACTTCGTCACTATGTCTCATCCCCCACATCCTTTCTTACAATTTGTTTCCAAACTCTCAATGATTCTTTTCAAATCATCTTGAGTTTGAGGGGGAGTGTTAGTGTATACATATGGATCGTGTATATCAATACACATCATTATGGATACATATAGGTATAGGTGTCTATTTAGTAATTATCAGTAACGGTTGGTATCTATCTAGAACTGTTATTGGCATCTATCCAGAAATGCCATTAGCCGTATATTTATACGAGTCTTGTACACTCTTAATCTATTCATTAAATACAGAGAAATATCTTCTCTCACGCTCAAAATTCACATACGCACACACGCACACACACAATACCCAATAGTGTTGCTAGTTTGCTTGAATGAAGTCTTCGGATTTTGCTACTCCACCGAAGTGAAACAAAGAGATAAAAATGTGGGATGGTGTAGCATCCACATGATTTGGATGCTTGAAAGGACTGTTCAGTGTTTAGAACTTTAGATTGTACCTAGCATCATCCAATTCCAATTGCCACAAAATGTACTAATTTTTATTTAATGATTATATTTTTTCAAATTTCGGTGAGTAGACGTATTTTTATATGACATACAAAATAAATATAATAAAAAAATATTTTGAGCAAAAAAATTAACTAGAATAATGAGGAATACTTTAGGGGTATTATGGGTAATTTTTTATATAAAAAGTGTGTATTGTTTTTACATGTTGTGCCATATAAAAACGCAATTACTCACCAAATTTGAGATGAATATAATTTTTAAGTTAAATACAAAGCAGGAAAGAGCTAGAGACTAAAAAGAAAGTAATTTTCTATATCTTTAGAGGGATAAATAGTGAAAATCATACTCCCTCTAAATGAATAAAATCTTTAGAAAGAGAAAATGATAAATATTCTCTCTCTAAATGAACAAAAGAATAATAGTTACAGTTAAAAATTAAACCATAAAATGTTATTTATATTATTTGTAATAAATTCATAGAACATTGTGCTAAAAGTGAAAATTTGTTTCAAATTTTATATTTTAACATTACATTTATATTATTTGTTTTTATTTTCTTATTATACCCCCCTTAATTGGCTATGAAGCCAATCTATAACATTTGTACCCAGGTCTAGGTAAATGGATAATCCTGACATAAATCCTAGTAGCCTTTTCAGTGCAAAATCCTTGATCGGAAATAAACACAAAGATAAACAATTACTATATTTTATTTTATTTTAAAAAGGTCGAAGGCAAAATGCACAAAATATCACATTAACAAATAATTTAGAAACTAAAATTAAAGAAAAAAATAATTTTCATTTTTGTGGATTCCTACAAGATTTGAAGGCATATGAAGTTTTCATTAGAAAGAGTATAATTTTAACCTAAAAAACAATATAAAAAATATAAATTCTTCATAAGTTGTGGTAAAGTTTTATATTGACTGCCTACCTACCTAATACAATGTAACCCCAGCACAAGACAGGTCCTCGCCCTTTTAGACCAAAACTCTTCAGAACCTAATTGCACAAATACCTAAAAGCCCACCCCAATCAATCACTACTACTACACAAAATTTGTATTTGAAGTACTAGAAAATAAATTCTACTGCTCTATGATCCAGCAAGAAAGAAAAGAGACCTAAAGAAAGAGACATCTTTAAGCCAATCCCACCAACAAAAATTCACAAATATTCTCTAAAAAATAATCCAACTCTCTCTAGAATAAATCCAAACTCAACAACTTCCCACCTCCACAACAAAAAGCCATAAAAAATTACATTAGAAATCCAGCCAAACTACACTTTCCGTTAAAACTCTAGTTAAAACATGAATTAGGACAAAAAAAACTACTAGAAATAATCTCCCCTCAAGAAATCCACCAACATTCCTTTACCAGCTAACAAATTTCATTTTAATTTATTGAAAATTTATGGTGACCTTCTACCTGCTGAATCCTTCGAATACAAGTATGCATAAGCCCAGCATCCTCTTGGCTTGAACCTCGCCCTCATGCACATCAGCCAACCCATCTCTTGGTTGGAGCCTAAGCTTAGTAGATGTAAACCTCATGATTCCTGACATATACAGATTATTGATGCTATCTTCCAAAGTCATGACCCTATTGATAGGGTGGTAATGGAGCTTTGATTAGGGTGTAATCCAGATCAACTTTCTGGATCAACAATTTCTAGCCACTACTTGAGATCTTTGAAACTAGGCTAATTGTTTCCTTAAAGTCTTCCTTATAATTTTGAGAAATCCTTCAGCCGCCAACCGTGCTTTATTAATGCTCAACTTCTCCAGTTGATTTACATTTTTCTTTTCTTTCCTTTTTCTTTTTTTTTTAAGATCATTTTGCAGCTAATTTCCCTTTTGGAAGAGGTACCAAATCCCATGTTTGGTTATTTGAAAATTCATCCATATCCTTTTTTATGGTATGCTTCTAATTTAGATTGCCTGTTGATTTTTCAAAATTCTCAAGAGTATTCTCATATATTAATTGCGTCCTATGTATTAACTGCATCATATATGAATTATGCATATCATACATATAATAATCATCAAAACTTTTAGTTGGATAATTTTATCTTTTGGGATAAAGTAGCAGTTGATCTATTTCTTAGTTAGGGAGGTAAAATAAGTAATATCCTACTCTTTTCATGAGGTGGGAGTAGTAACCTTCAAGGTGCACTCCTCTCCTTCTTCAATCCTTTGTGAGCTTGATACCATTGTGCCAAACTTCAAATTATTGTTGTACAAGAAAAGGGGAGAGTTGCTGTGATGGGAGAGAGTAGACAGAGACTAATTGAGAAATTGAGTTTTGTGTTCTCTTGTTTTTCCGTGTTAACTCTTTCATTATTCTTGCATAGTAAAAATCATTGATCTTCATTAGTTGCATCTTTAATGAACTGCATAAAATTTTTATGTTTTTTTTTTCTTTCTTACCTTGTGCTTTTGCTTGTGGTTGTTGCTTGCCTGTGGTTGTTATTTTCTCCTCGTTATTTTGTCAAAAATCTCCTCGTCTGGTTTTAGAGCTGCCGCAAAAAATAAATGCATCGGTATGCTTTTCTTTTTTATCAATACCAAAGAAAAATGCACTTTATAGCTTTGTCATCAAGTTTATCATGATTACCATAACCACACATTACATAGGCTATAACCCAACAACATAAAGATATATAATATTAGGTTTGTTCTTGTAGATAATCTGATATGATACCTCCATTCCCTCCCTAAAAAGCAAGTGATTAAGCAAGTATATTGTGTTGAATATTATCACAACCCGATATACCTTAGGCAAATTCTTTCCATTCTACATTGCTCAAGCACCGTCCATCATATCCATCAATTCTTCCTCTCATCAATCCTGTTTTTCCGAGGTGTCCCAACACAGTAGGACCCTTGATCCCATTCTTTTTTAAGAATTCATTAAAATCCTCTAACAAGAACTCTCTAGTATTCTTTGCCCTGAATCTCTTGATAATTGTATTGAATACAAGTGCTTTGAACTCTTTCAAGTACTTACATACTTCATATTTGCTTCGGAAAAATAAATCTGAGTATACTGGGAATAATCAACAATGAAGGAGACACGGTATGACATCTGCCTCTGGATTTCACTAGACTAGGACCCTATACATCGCTATAGATGACCCTTGACAAATTTAATTGAAGTGGAAGATAGGACAAATAGATGCTTTGTAACCTTGCACAAACATGTTATACAAATATGATTCTTATCAAATTGAATCATGAACATCCTAATAACTAACCTTTTCTAATTGTATTTGTAGCCTAGGAACTTTGCAATGCCCCATTCTCTTGGGCCAAATATCAGTGGAGGAAATTTTCTTTTTAGAGGAAAAGTCATACTTGTAGCAAATAAAGGATTAATTTTCCTTCCACAGGCAATGATGTTACATTATCTTTGACAGGATCTCAAATTCTCTTTCACCTAAAACAACACAGAAGCTTTGATCTACCAATTGTCCTGCCGACATGAGATTTTCTAGTGTTTTGGAATGTATAGGACACTATAAAGATATTCCATTGGGTGCTTGAAGTGTAATATTTTCTTTACCTTGCACTTGGAGGGTGGCTTTGTCCCCCTGTCATGACTTTTGTTATCTCCAATACAGGTTCTTTAGTGGTGAAGAGATCTTCTCTTGGTATTATATGATTTGGATATACTGAATCTATGAACTATTGGTGTCTGCTTTCATATAAATCATTGATTCAATTTCAAAGTACATCGTTAGTTTTCTCCTCACAATCTTCTATTTCCTCGTTTTATTTTCCATTGATAACATAATTTTCATGGTTTTTTTTACAATCTTTAACTTTCCTACAAGCTTAGCTAGAATCCTTCTTTGATCTACTGATATTTTATGACTTGCCTTACTCATAGGTGTGAGATCGTGGTCACGATTCTTGATTATTATAGGGTTTGTCCAAAATGACGATATCTTCTTCTTCCAGGAGATCTCTCATATGAATTTAGTAAACAAAGTATCATCGCAGTCCTCCACTTTGTCGGATTCATTATTCCACTCCTAAAGCCTTTTTTCAATTAATTGGGGTCGGCTATTCTTAAAAATGTCAATAACCGAAAAAACAAAGAAAAAAAAAAAAGACATACTAAGAAGTAATAACTCACATCGAATAGACAAATTTCCAATTTGAATAGCCTGGCTTTGATACCATATAAATAACTTTTGAAAACTTTGATTGTCAATAGGCCTGATTTTACATATACAAGTATAAGAGAAAAGGAGAAAGAAGCACAGTTTCTGTTCAGTCTACATTACTCTCAGATTCTCTCTCTTTGTGACTCTTTATGAGGCTCTGTAGCATCTTGTGCACCTCTTTTCTCTCTCTTTTTCATCATGCCTTTTTCCATAACATAATGGTCATCTCTGTTACAAAACCATGCCCAACTACCTCTAATAGCAGGCTCAAGCTTTAATGCTTCTTGGGTTTTAAGCTATATATCCTCCATCAAGATCTAACCCACCTATTTGATTATCTAGCCAAAATATTTGAAGGGAGTAGATTGTACATGTGCTCCCTCGGTCCCATTTACTGTCGAACAGTAGACAAGTCCATCCATTCAAAAAACAGAACCGGGGCAGTTGGTTTCCCTTATTGAATTAAATTATAAATTTATAATAATAATGTGCAGGTGTCAGTCCGTACACCTGAAACCAGTCCCTTTTACTAAAAAGAAAGGTTATTAGCGGGTGCAAGAGCCCGTTGACTCACCATGGTCCATCTCTAAGATGGCCATTGTAAAAATGAATTTAGACAGTGTACAAATTTTCCTTAAAAAATCACATTTTAAATATTGAAAATTTTATTTTATTTTCCTATTCATGACCATCTTAACCTAGATTTGAATACCTAAAATTTCGAGTTAAAAATCCATTTTTAAGATTGACTTAAGTGGTGGCCCTTATATATACAATATGAGTCAACTGCCTCATAGAAACCCGATCCTTACTAAAATATTAAAGTGTCTAGATTGGGTTCATGCATCTTCATGAACAAGCTCCTAAATATTGTCTTCCAAATTCATGAATCCTAAAGACAGTAACATCTATTTACCACCGCCTTTCTTAAATCTAATGAGTTTTATTAATGAAATCTTTAACATAGATGCCACGAGCAAATGACAGTTAAAACACAAAGTCAGTTTTGGACGTTGGATTTGATAGCCAACAATTTGTAAATCTACTCCTTTGGTCACAACATTCATAAAGAGATGTGCAAAGTTGATTCTACTCATTGGTCCAAAGTATCTGTATCGATGTATCGATTTATAATAGCCCGTCAATATAGGTATTATCATTTTCATTAGCAGACAAAATAACAATAACAACAACAACAATCACGAGTCATTCGGAAAAATATCCATGGCTAATGAAGCAGAAGCCAAAGCACTCTTGTGAATCCTGCATATATGGTGGGTACCTTTAACCAATCTAACGAGTAGCAAAGGAGATCAAATTTATCCATAGCATCCCACGCCAATTTGTGATGAGATCAAGGACATCATGGCTCAATTGGACATTCAATTTGCTCACACCTATAGATTTAGGACATTTCTAGTAGAAAGGAGGTATCATTTCTGCATTCTTATAGGGTGGCAAAAAGAGGTCGATATGCTGGCTTTGAGTTTCAGTATTTTTTTTTATCCTTTTTTCTTATTTGTGCATTGGGAAAAGGTCCGATACCTATGGTAGAAATAAAATCCAAGATGACATGTTATATATATAGCATTCATTGCCTTAACCCCCTATGCCTTGAGCCCAATGCTGCATTGCAATTAGTTATTTTGCGATAGGGCTAAGAATGGGTCCGATCGAGTCTAGATCCACTGGGATCCAAATTCAGATCCGAAAAATATACATGGGATCTGGATATGGATTTGGACCTGATCGGGTCCAGAATATTTATATCTACTTTCGGATCCAAAAAGTATACATAATACATGGGATCTAGTTCAATTGAATAAAAAAAGTTATTTTATATCTATAATATAATATAAATAACATATAATAAAAATACTATATAACATATATGTATATACATAAAATGATATATAATATTTAAATAAATGGGTCGGATCTAGATCGGATCCACCTGTACCTAGATTAAATTTGAATTACTATTTAGATCCAAATTTTGGATCTGGATCCAACCCTCCAGATCTGGATAGGGTTCGAAATTTGGGTTTTTGATCCAAACCGTATAAATTCTCAGCCTTATTTTTTTACTATAATTAGTTGACGATCTAATGATAATAAGCACGCAAGTTATTTCAACAAAAAAAAAAAAAAAAACAAAGAGAGAAAAAAGAAAACTAGTAGTCTATAGGTTTTGATTGTGCATGTATAGCTAGTACTGGCATTTTTTGACAGCATCAAACATGTAAATCAATTTTTCAAGTTCACGTAAAGCATCACGCTGACACTTAAAAGAAAAAAATATTTCCTCAAAGAAAACTCTGGCAAAATTTGAATCGTTCCTCAGGTCAACGTCGTAGACATAATCTATTGGAAGCTATATTGCACTGCCATCTTCAATCAGTTTGAAATCACCTCCCAATCACCCGTGATGCGAATAATGGACGGTTGGGGTGTATCGTTCCTTGCCTTTATAGTCAATTGCGGTCTCCCTCATAAACTCATTATTTACATGGATTTTGGACCTAAATTTTACAAGTTTATAATCTGAACCACCCCAATCATGAATTTGAAAGAAAACGAAAAATGATTTTTGGACTTTAAATGTTGGTTATTTTAAATATTTTTGGGCCATTCTTCGTTGCTCATTTGATTCTTCGTATATCATCAAATTTGCACTATTTTTTGAGCTACAAAATTATGGATCTCAATGAGATGCATCTATTGTGACCGAGGATGTGTTTCAGATGCATCTATTGTGACCGAGGATGTGTTTCAGATCCAAAATGCATCTCTGATATAGATTTTTGGAAGGGGAACACATTTGAATAGGACCTCTTTTAAACTTTTTTTTGGGGACTGTGAATTGAAAATTTAAACTTGTATTTTGAATTTAAAAATAGTGGCACTATCATATTTTACGCGGGAATCCGTCCTTTAATTTAATTTAATTTTATATTATATAGTTGATAAAATGATCTTCTCATCCCTCTCTAATGAATCTCATATTTAAGTCTCATCATGAACTTTTTATTGATAACTCTCATGATGAACTTTTCTTTAGGAAAGAAGAAGAAATTTAAGACGCACTTTAGTTTTTAAAGCGTTCCCACGTGTTTGCAACAAAGATTATGTTATTTTTCTAATGATAAAAGTATCAAAATGGAGGAAGGTATCCAATAAAATGAAACCCAACAAATAAAGATTTGTTATTGGGTAGAATCCAAGATTCAAACAATGCACACAGCCTGGCTTGAAAAGGTTCTTCTAGAATTGAAAACATAGGCATTAATTGAAACATATGCACATGAATTAAAGAAGCATATTTGTTCATGCCATGACCCCACCAGTAGGAATGTTAGCTTCTTGCTTTTGAAATTGAAGAAAGAGTGAAATAATCTAAATTTTTAAAACCCTAAATTTAGGTTGGAAAAGGGAAGGGTGATATAGGTGGTGAAAAACATAGCAAATTTTCAAAGGCTATGGTGGCTACATCTTATATATTTGTTTATTGAAAATTTTGGGCAAAAACATTTTTTTAAACGAGATATAGCGTGTTTTCCGAGCACCTGGTTCACCATCCAAGATCTCTCTCATTTTTTTTTGGGTGGTTTAATGATAGGAATTGAACTTGAGATGTAACATTGCTAATGTCAACTGCAATCCAGCCTAAGCCCAAATTCTTACCAAGATCTCTCTTGGGGATCATTGATCTGTCATCTCAACCACCGTGATCATGATTTTAAAAAGAAAAATGAAAAATTGAGCCTTAAGAATGGTCTATCTTGTATCATTTTTTTTAGTTGTCCATTTTAATACTTCAAATTACCAGATTTACATTATTTTTGGAGTTCCAAGTTCATTTATGTGTGATTCGAGTGAAAAACGAATTTGCTGTGGCTTAAATGTGTTTCGGGTCTTGAGACCTTCGAAACCCAGGGGTTCATGGCAGATTGACCAAAAATAATGTGCTTTTTCAATGGAAGTATTGATGGCAAGGGAAATTACAAGAAGTTTTAATCGAGGATGACTCAAAATTCAGAAAATATAATCTAAGAATATGAAATATGTCCTTTAACCTTGAGAAGAGGAAGGCCAACTCACCCACAAAGTATTCTAAGGATATTAAAAGCGGTTGATTGCAATGAATAAGATGCTTAGGATGAGAATCCTTTGTTGAAATAAATCAAAACAAAATAATTCCACAAGCAAGCGGTTGGTGTCGAAGAGGGCCACCATGCGTTTGTCCAAGAAAAAGTAAACTTTTTCCTTCATCTAAAGTCGACCGTTTCATCTCCCATACTCGATTCAAGTACACGAATGCCTGCCTCATAAAGCCAGTTAATGAGTGCTTCTAAAATCAATCAAGCGATCAATCTCTCTCTCTTTATCTCTAGCTTATGAGAGCTTCTAAAATCTCTCTCTCTCTAGCTAATGAGAGCTTCTAAAATCTCTCTTTCTCTAGCTAATGAGAGCTTCTAAAATCTCTCTCTCTCTCTCTCTCTCTCTTGTCTCTCTCTCTCAGAGTAAAGAGAGGTTGCATGAAGAGATCCTTGTCAAAAAAAAAAAAAAAACTTTGTCAAAAAAAAGGTTGCATGAAGAGAAAAAGAGATTGCATGAAAATGGCAGGGAGTGTTGAAATTCCCTTCTCTTTTTTTCAAAGGACTTAGGGCAAGTATTGATAGTAACAACTTTCAATGTTATAGATGATATTTGTCTATGTACTTTGATCACTTTGGCCCCTCTCTCTCTATATATATATATAGAGAGAAAGAGAGATTATAGTTAGTATGTGTAATCCATCTTTTTCTATATGGCTATAATCATGCAATAAAGGATCTTGAGTAAGTCCAGAGAGAGAGAGAGTTTTTCATGATTTCTAAGCATGAGAAGATGTGAAGAAGCATGGTACCTACCAACAACTGAAGAAGAATGCAAAAAACATAGAATGGAATTCTCATCTCCAATGAAAAGGGTTTCTTTAGGTAGGTCTCCCTCTCTTTACATATTTTACAAGCCTGCAACGTAAGGGTTCTCAAAGAAATTAAGACAAACCCTCAGATACACAAATACCAGAGCAAATCCCAACAACAATAAATGGGTACATAGCTCTCCTCCAAAGATTCAGAAAAAAAATAAAAAACAAAGGATCTTGTACTTAACAAAGATCTCTCTCTCCCTTCCCCCACCCCCCCAAAACAAAAGATGAACACAAAATTTCCACATTTCATGCCCATTGTAAAATAAAGAAGCACCCACAAATTGCCTGTAATTCCCATCACATGTGAAAGGTCCCCTTCTCTCTCTCTCTCTCCAATCCAACTTCACTGCCTCTCAGCAAATTGTATCATCAAGCATGAAGAACCACCAAAATCCCTGCATTTCACATCACCCATCAAACTCCCCATCACCCCTCCACTCCACTATAACCACATTGTTTCTCTCTCTCTCAAACCTCCAAATATAATTCAGCCCAACAAGGAGCTCTGTAATGGCTGCCTCCACCTTCTCCTGGTTTGCAAAATAAAGTGTCTGCAACAACAAAACACTAGTTCTTGCCCCCAAATTTTGCTGCTCAAAATTCCTCTCAGATTGCCATCTGATCATATTATGAGCCAAAGGCGAAAGCCACTGAAGAATCCTTTCTAAAGCTTTGCTCCACTCTCCTGCAAGTGAAGGGTCCACTGCAGAGAAACTTAAGCTTTTTGAATATGCTTTAAGCCTTGATTTCAAAGCCATTCTTATAGTATTTGGTAACATACCGTATAGATCGTCTCGACAATCAGGGCCGATCAAATGGGGCGATCTCACTAGCCTTTCTATCACTAAAACCAAGTTTGCATAATGTAAAGCTAGAGCAGAGGCCCCAAGAGTAGAAGAAGGGGGGTTAAGAAGCTTACTATTGGTATAAAAAAACTTGGGTTTGTTCAAGAGCTTCTCTGGTTTGTTGCAGAGCTTCTCGTTTGGGTTTAACGACCCTGATTTCACCATTAAAGGCTTACTATAATTTGGGTTTTCGGAGGAGGGGTAAACAGTTGCAGAGAAGCTACGAGTTAATGGTGAACCGTGCTTCCACTGTGTTTCAATGGAGAAAACCAGTCTGATCCTTGAAAACACAGTAAAGACTGATCTGGCTAAAATGGCGGTCACAAAATCAAAGCTTCGACCCCAAATTGAGCTCTCTTTTAAATATCTTACCTCCTCTCTTTGCCAAACTACCTTTTGGTGAAGATCAATGGCTCTGCAACTCTTTGAATTTGAGTTTGAATTCCTATCACTCTGAATCTTTCTAAGCCCACCTTCAAGGTCGGAAAGAATCTCAATCTCTTTATAAAGCCCTGAAGTTGCAGAAACAAGCTTCTCCATTCTTTTGAGCTTTGATTCCATCTCTCTGAAACTCATGACCCAATTATTGGGATCTGAACCAGTCTTCACAAACTCCATGAAAATGCGATCAAAGCTCCACAAACTCGGGTCTCTGCATCTTTGGCCTAATCGACTAACAGAAGCAGCAATTAGCCTCAAATTCTCTGCAATTTCAGCACAAGCAAGACTGAGAAGAAAGGAATCATCATTAGAAACTATCTTTCTTATTCCTTCTAAAGTTATGGTCTCCGCCTTTAATCGAGAGATTTGATTATCAGAGAGAGAACGCCATAGGTGCATGATCCGAGACATGAGACCTGCAATCTCAAATGCGAGAACTCCAACTTGGGGTGCCTTCTCTTGCCTCCTCCACGAGTTTAAGAGTGTGGATTTTAGAGAGACGCTCGCTTTGATGAGCCACGACTCGAGCGCCATTAGAGTCGCAGGGAGAGCTCCAATGGTTGTTATTGAGGTCCAGTGAATTTGACGATCATGGGTCCTCTTCTATTGGTAATTTCAGCAGAACGTAGAGTGGAAAAAAGCAATGCCAGAGAGACAGGGGAGTCTCATGAGAGAGAGGCGAGAGAAAGAGAGGGAGGGAGATGGGGTGTGTTATGGATTATCTATTTGAGAGAAAGAGAGACAGATCTCACAGAGAGAGAGAAGAATCAAAACTCCCAGTTCTTAATTTGAGTGAGAGAGAGAGAGAGAGAGAGAGAGAGAGCAATAATTGGTGGGGTGGAGTTGCAGGGGATAAGGATATAAAAAAGCAGAGTTGAGCAGATGCGGGTGTCCGTTCATGGGGTGTTAAAAAATAGAGAGAGAGAGAGAGAGAGAGAGAGAGAGAGAGAGAGAGAGAGAGGAGGAGGA
>NW_006499827.1:290765-316779 GCF_000471905.2 Amborella trichopoda
CACTATTACAACTGCCCATTTTGAAATTTAAGGGACAAGATTGATTGTAACCTCTATATACAAAAGATAAATGGTCTCGTTGTAGATAATCCCATTTGAAAAATGCTAGAACAGTGGAATTTATACAGATATAACAACTGTTGTGTTGTGTTTATGGGGGCGGTTTGTATAAGATGTCAACTTTAAACAATCAAAGTAACGCACACCTCTAAATCTCGCTAAAAGATGTAATTCCAGTGTTGAAAACTTTTACAATGGCCTAAAAATCTATTTTCACCATAAGTGGGAAAGTTGAAGTTATAAAAATGGTGATCAAACAGATCTATAAACACTTAAATTGTTTGAAAATAGACGGTTTAGATAATATATGTTGAAGATTGATGTATTGTCTTATGAGGAAATAGATTTGTCAAGGTGGAGCTCTGGATGGTCGTTGAAAGCCCGAACGGCTTGAGGCCCAGAGGAGTGTTTGGTCAAGTAAACTTGGTTGACTCGGCCCTTGCAGTGGTTCGGGGCCCCCGAGGAAAATTTCGGATATCTGTACATGGGGTATTTTGGTAATTTGTGCCATCTATCTGGGACTCGATATATATTATTGCGATGGTTTTTTTATAGGTTTAAGAGGAAAACGTAAACCTTTTTGTAATCCGAGAGAACAGAGAGGCGTGAGGAAGAGAGCTATTGTAACCGTATTCTCCATTGCCAGTAAAGAAGCTCTTATCTCTTATGAACGTAGGCACGTTACCGAACCACGTATATTTTTGCGTTGTGGTTGGTTGTTTCTTTTCTTTATGTTTGTTTCTTTTTTCATGTTTTCATGGATTGCTTTTGTTTCTACAATGTCTTCGAAGATGCACTATTTTTAAGAGTTGAAATCTTTTCTTTTCACAATCCATACATCACAAGATTGAGATGATCAATTGTAGGCCATGTCAACATTGATACATCCTTTTCAGGTGGATTTTTAAGATGCACCTTACTTCTACATCATAAGGTTGACACCTTCTTCTTTTCTTTCTTTTTTTTTTTTTTTTTTGTATAAGTTTGACACCTTATGTAAACCTTTTCCATATTTTACTCGTTGGTGTTTACAAAGAGTAAATACTTTTCAATCAATATAGCGGGCTACTCTGTTAATGAAATTGATGTAATGGGGTTGGTTAATATCACCCACATTTAACAAATGCGGAAATAACGATGTATCAGCTGTAATAGTGGCCAATATAGACCTGAAAATTGTGGACATTTGACCATAAGGGACAATGCCTTTGGTGGGGAACCAAATTGTGACTTCCCATCGGTTCAGTTTCAAAAGTGAGAAAAAAGTGGACGTCTCTCTTTCTTTCTAGACGTTATTTTCCTTACAACAGCGCACCCTTTCATACCCGAACCATGGGAGAATGGCAACCTTTTTCTTGAGCAAGGGTTAGCAATAGCCACGTGGCCCAGCTTGGCTCCAAAAAACTAGGGCCTAGGCCATAAAATGTGACCCTAAAGGGCCACCTTAGCACGAAGCCCTGGGCCTTAGCCTGGACCATTATAGGGACATGGCCTAGCTCAATCATTTCATTTCATTTTTTTTTTTTGTCCTTTTTATTTTATCTTCGAGTCTATTAGGCCTTGCATAGACTTGGCTAGGGCTAGGCTTGAGATACGGTCTAGTGCAGGCCCACTCCGTTGCTAGCCCTAACCAAAATAAAAGATAGAGGAATTGTTGGATATGGTGATATCCAAAATCACCCAACATAAAAAAATCTCATATTATGTATGATTGGGATTGATATTTGATAAGTTTCCTAGCCCTATTTGGGTCAACATATGGGAAAGGTGACTTCTTCTAAAGTGAGAGGTTATGTTATCTTCTTAGACGATGGTTTAACCGTGGAATAAAGATGAGAGATCAATAGGTGGTGCTTGTCGGGCGCTGTGGATGAACTGTAGAATAGAGATGAACGATCGGCAAATAGTGGCGGTCAGGAAAGCGAGTCTAAAAAGACTGCGTTTTGTTGAGGGTTAAAGAGGTAATTCCATGTTTCAAAATCTATGATATAACTTTCATTAGTGGATTTGATTTCAATTTACTCAACTGAAATTCATCGAGGGTTAAGAAGGTAATTCTATGTTTCAAAATCTATAATATAACTTCTATTGGTATAAAGGATTCAATTTGCCATGCCGTCCCGTGGATGTAACCCTGTGACCTAAATCTTGTATTCATATAGCGTGTGTTTTATGCATTATTTTTCGTATGATTAGTACTCTCGCCTATTTTGCTTTATTTTTCATATGATTAGCACTCTCGCCTATTTTGTTTATAGTTGAATGGAATCCTGGCATTCACGTTTCCAACTTTTTGGGGGAATTGTTACCGAGGGCTATTGAGGCACTAGTATTGAGCATTTTTGTGAGAACATAGTTGAGTGTCTCGCTCCTCATGTAACCAAAGAACCCTTTCATGACAGCAATTCAAAAATCGGAATCCTTTCCCTTGCCTAGAGAGAGAGAGAGGGATAAAGAGCATCTGAATGGCACCGATCGCAATCACAGTGGGGTTTGTACCACTAAGTTTTAGACTTTTCATTCCCTTCTCCCATGCCAAAGCACTAGTTTCACTTTAACCAGACAATGACCATGGTCATGGTCACTTTGTGCTCCAATCTTAAAAGCCTCCCAAGTCTTTTCATAAGCGTTCAAATGAAAAAGTCATGCGCACTGCAGACGCTGTTCATACATGATGCATTATTCAGAAAGAAAACATTATTCCGAAATAAAACAGTAATGAAGCGACCAAGGGAATCAGTTTTGTGCAACAATGATGAGATAAAATGTTTTGATGAGCATAGCTCTGCCCTTTTACAATTTTAATACCATAGGAAAAAGAGCCCGAGCTTAACTGGTTAAATATTGACGATTTGCAACGCTATGTCTTAAGCTCAACTCGTACCAAGGGTAGAAGCCCTCTCCCCACTGACTCACCCAAAAATACAAAAAAAAAAGACTACAGAACAGGACTTCAGCCCATGCAAATGGACGATTTAGGAGGTTTTCTCTCTCTCTCTCTCTCTCTCTCTCTCTCTCTCTCTCTCTCTCTCTGTTACCCTGCACACAAAATAAACAAAAAACAAAACGAAAAAAAAATATGCAAGTATGAAACCATAGATTAACAAATACATGCAAGAAAAAACCGACAAGCGCAAAAAATGAATGGGAAATAGCACAAACAGTTTATCATAGCACTTTTAAAATGATGTTTGAGCTAATAAATATATCTTTTAAGCCTGGCATTTCAGATGCCATCTCCTGGCAGGTATCCCGATAGTCAAAATTCTGTCCAACTAGTCTCATTTGTTAATCTACACTAGTCTCTTTGTTAAACTACATACAAGGAGGGCACCAAGAGGATCACAACCCTCGGGACAACCACTTACAGTGGTTATACAATAAATTATAGACGTCTCAGAACACTTACCATGCTGAACCCAGACTTCAGATGAAAAGAACCTGTGATATGAGAGAGAGAGAGGAGACAGAAGAGAGAGAGAGGAATGAGGGGGGAAGGGAGGGAGGGACGGACGTGCAATGAGTTGAAAGCAAACCAGCCAAGTCTTCCCATCGAGCTTAGGCTTTAGATGAAAGGAACCACTGACTAGAAAACCCATGTTTCCTTACTGTGTGAGAGAGAGAGAGAGTTGCCTGCTTGCGTTGGTCACCTGTTCTATTTGGGGATACCAGTAAAAACAAATTTTTATAGAAAGCTTGTACCAAGAGTGAGGTCACTCAAATTCGTCACGATCTGGGCACGGGTGGTACCGATTTGATGAGCAATGTCCAGCTGCTCTTCCAAAGGCAACATCTCATAACTGAATAAGCATGAACAAGAGAAAAGCCAAGTTACAAGCCTTGCTCTTAGGAGTTTCCCCTACAAAATTTTAACTTTCCAAGGGGAAATTATGAACACGGAAAATACTACAAAAATGAATATCTGAAAAATGGCAAAAACAAACAGACCATTATTCATTATATTTTTTAAAGACAAGTTCATAAACGTAATTTTATATTTATGGAGACCATTATTCATTATATTTGTTTTAAGACAAGTTCACAAACGTAATTTTATGTTACCATAAATTACTTAAAAAAAATTTAAATCAGCAAATAAAGGTATTGCAATATCTTCACGTTTCTTTCCACTAAGGAGAGCATAATATAATCCAAGGGTATATGATTCTCCATAAGTCCATGGGAGTCATCACAGCCCAATCAAATGGAGAGAGAGGGGAACCCAGCAATTGAGTCCTTGCCTGTCGGAGTAACCCCCCTCCATTCCCATCCATTTTTCTATTGGATGGTAATACCAAAAGACAATGGTTTTTCCAATTCATTGTATATCAGTCTACCCTCCTTTTTTACCAGGAAAACAAACACTTCCCATAATAAAGCTTCACACATTGAATAAAGATGCAATCACTTACTGGCAAAGAAGCTCGCAGTCCACCATATTATCTGGACCTGGTTTATGAGCTTTTCCATTAGATCTGAACTGCCTAAACGCCCGAGGGTTTAGTCCACACGCATGAGGAACACGATCCACTAACTTCCTTTGCAGCATTTGCAGGCGGCGAAATGTGAGCTCTTCAAGGGGTGCAATGCACCCAATGCTCCCATCTAAAGTGCCAAACAAGAGGGCGAATCGATTTGTTTTATCGGTTCCTGAAGATGCACTGGTTCGATCAGAAGTTGGGAGCATTTGCAAGCGCATCAGCCTGGTCACGTGTGAGCCAACATGGAATTCAGCTTTTGGAAGTAGCTTCTGCCCTTTCCAGCTCTCCATCAATTTAGGTGCATAGTAGAAAATCTGCGTAACCCAACAATTTTAACACGTCTGTATATGTATATCTCTGTGCGTATGTAACAAATACTGGCCCAGCCTCCTATTATTATTATTTTTTCTTCTTCAAATTTTCCAGGTGGAGAGATATAGCAGGTGCAGAACTAAATTTTTTCATTTACCTTTGTTTTCTCTTTTCGTTTTTTTATCCACCCAAAACACTAGATATAGCGGTGAGTATGGCTTGGCTTGGCAATGGACCGAACAATGGTGGGCCCAAGCCTGGACCCAAATCAAGGGCCCTAGCCTAGGACAGCCCTGAAACGATGTCTAGGTGGCCCAGCCCAGGCTTATTATTGATGCGGGATGGGACCATTAGTTCCACTCTCTCCAGATTTTTATTTTTATTTTTCACTTTTTACAAAAAACAGAGAACAATGTAAAGAACATATAGGAGGGAATTCGGGCGTGAGAAAGCATGCATATAGACTATCCAATTAAGGCCCAAACAATCAAAGTAAGGCATACTGCCAAAATGTCAGAAGATGCAATTTTGGTGTTGAAAATTTTTAGGATAGCCTGAAAATATATTTTCATCGCTAATTATAAAAGTTTAAAACTCCGAAACTGGTTCAAATAAAACAGATCTATAAACATATGAAAATCTTGCAATGGACGGCCCAGATAAACATGTTGCAAGATGTACTATTTTTGGGGGTTGAAATTAGAGTTCCAAAAAATGTCGGGCCTTAGGCATCCGGGGGGGTCCTACTAGATTCTGGGTGGCCTAGGACCTAGGTTGAAGAAGAGGGGCAGGGGGCAGGGGAATATGAGTATACATCATAAAATATCAAAAAGCCCATAATCCAAAAAGTTCCAAACTATTGTATATTTGTAGTAGATAGACTACTAGCAAAAACAAGAATAAAATATAATACTAACTAGTAAGTTAATAATATAAGCATAATCCATAATCCATACTCCATAGATCATACTCCATGCTTCAATGTTCATACCATTCCACAATCCATGGTTCCATACAATAATACAACCACACATGCATATACATAAGAGTAAATAGTAGAAACTAGAAATAAAAATAAAATAAATAAATAAATAAATAAAATATATATATATATATAGTCTAAAACTCAACACCAAGATTCAAATGTCTTCGGTCATCATAAAAAAAATTGGCTAAGCCTCATCATATGCATCAGATTCTAGGTCATCATCATCAAAGTCATCTCTCTCTTCAACATAATGCTCGCCCTCCTCTGTTTCTTCTGAATCTGCTTCTTCATCATCTTTTTCTATCCCCCTCTTACTCTGTGCATATGAGGCTCTAGGAGTCTTGGCTGCTCTACTTAGTGCCTTTTCACCCTTTTCTTGCTTTTTGCATTTCACTTAACTCAAATATTGCTCAATCTCCTCCCTGGTAGCCTTAAGAACATTTTTACACGGAAAAACATCTTCCTTAATATCGACAAGGTGCTTCTAGAACCAGTAAATACGTCATTACTATCCTTTCCACAATAATTACAACTTGTACAATTTGTGTGATTCAGATTCGGGTAATGACCATATTTCCAACCCGGATCACCACTTCTAGAAGAACCTGAAGAAGATATTTCCATTTAAAAGGCTCATTTTCTTCCTTTTTTGGTTTTATTAAATTCAAATATTGTCTAATCTCATACCTAATAGCTTCAGGAACCTTTTTACAAAAAGCAACATTCTCTTTAATACGAACTAGGTATTTCTTGAATCGGTTAATACCTCCATTGATACCTTCTTCACAAAAATTACACCTTATACAATTTTTATCATTAGGTTTCAGGTTATAATCATATATTTTCAACCCAGATCACCACTTCTAGAAGAACCAGAAATAAACTTATCCAAATAACAAGACTTTTGTTTCTATTTGTGTTTTACCGAACTCATATATTGTTTAATCTCCTCTCTGATATTTTCTATAACATTTTAACACGGGGCAACATTCTCCCTAATACCAGCAAGTGTTTTTTCAACTTGGCTTATACCCCTATTAGTATCTTTTTTTTGGCAATAATTACATCTTATATGATTTTTGTCATTTGGATTTGGGTTATAACCATACATCCAACCCGGATCACCACTTCTAGAAGAACTCGAAGAAGACAAATAACAAATAAAATCTTAAATATGAAGATTTTTAACTAACCTTTTTCCTAGATCTTCAATCTTGAATGTTTGAAATGCTACCCAATCTCAAATACTTTAAAAAAAACCAACCCCTACTAAGCTTAAAAAAGCATCAAAATCAAATCCAAACAAAAAAGGAGATGTTTGGATTAATTTTTCAAAATTCTAAATTACCCGATCAATCTTTTAGAAATATAAAAAAGTGATTGTTTTTTTTGTTCCACTCTAAAGATAAACAAAAGGGTTTAGGTCACACAATAAACTAAACCCCTCCTTTTCCCCTAATTTTGGGTTAAAAAAGACCACATTTTTGCCTCTGAGCGGCCACCCAGGGCTGGCCACTAGGCACCCACCCAGGACACCCGCCTGGGTGATGTGCCCAATCCCCCTGGCCCGCCTACGCGCTCGGTAGGCCACTTATTTATTCACAGATTGATTTTTTTTTTTCTATATCCATACATCTTAATGTTGAGATGATCAATTGGATGGTTTTCCAATGTTAAAACAACTTCTTTTGATGGAGTTTTGAGGTGCACCTTAATTCTACAATTTAAGGTGTCAAATTATATAAATTTTCCCATGCAAGGATCTGTTGGCGTTGATGCTAAGGCTGGGTTGGCTCCCTCCGCCTCCTGGGTATAAAGAGTTGCGGGCGTCGAATCGAATGAACATAATTTTGTCCTCGAATCCAAAGGCCAGTTTCAGAGCTTGAAACCGTCGATCCCAATCTGATCTCATTTGGTGGGACTTTCCACTAACTTCCTCGAGAAAGAAAAGGTGCCACTCCCATCTTGCCGTATGTATATGTATATATGTATTTCTAGACAACACTTACACATACCTAAGAGTAAACTTCTACAATATTTCGCTCATGGCTCATCACCATCCAAAGTCCATTAGACAACCATGACTATCCAATAGTGTTTAAATTCTAACATCGTCCTACAAATTGGATTTATCTGAAATTTGGGTTGTACGTACATCTAACCCATAGCTATTGGGAACTAGAGCAGTAACTGCTCCGAGAACGAGAATGGGATCATCGGATTGACATAATCCAAAAGTTTTGGTACTCCAGGATTGAGATCTGTACAACGTATCTAGCCCAAGTGGGATCCCATATAACAAGGATCTCAGACCCAATGCTCATGGGATTTGGACACCATTTTGCAAGAGCCGCCTTACCCACTTCTCATGGTATCTCAATCCCAAATACCCAATGATCATCACCCAAACAAATTGGGGTCCTCGATCCATAAATAGAGGATAGCAAATCCAATGCTCATGGAAACTAGATCCCATTGCGCAACGGACGAGGTTTCCTCGTCCCATTTTGTTAAATGCTTTAATTATATTAATTCGTGATATGTTTTATACTTTTACTAATTCTAGTCTAATACTCTAATACTCCACAACCTATATATAACAATTGTAAATATTTTAAGACTTTTTGGATCACTACATGATATAGATGGAGGTCCACAAATATAGGGATTGAGATCCCTGAATTGGGGATCTAGATCCAAACATGATAGGGATCAAGATCCACAAATAGAGGGATTGGGCTCCCTCATTAGAGGAATCCAGATCCATACGAATAAGGGATTGAGATTCCTAGAAAAATGATCAAGCTCCCTCAAAAGAGAGAGAGAGGGAGAGAGAGAGATAGAGAGAGCTAATTGTGATTACCAGGGGGAAAGGGGCATGGGATGGAAAATTTTATATGCATTGCTTTTTTTAAAGTTAAAGTGCAATGTCACACAAACACATACATACACACAAATGGAAAACAAGTATTGATGAACACTATCTATATATTTAGAGAAAAAAAAAAAGTTCATGACTAGTGGATTCAGGTTGTAATAGTTAGTGTGCATGCATGCCAACCAATATTGCTCAAATCCCATCTAACGCACTTTTAAAACTTTTATTTAAATTAAAAAAAAAAAAAATAGCAAGTACTAGCGGGGGGCCTGGATGAGCCACCAGGCCTGGATTTCATAGCTGGGCTCAGCCTGCGAGTTAGCTTTAGTAGCAAGAGCCGGGGTGTTATCGCAGGGGCTGACCAGCCTATTGCCAGCCCTAGGCAAAGCCAAAATCATAGTCTGCTGAAATTTTCTCCCCATGTTTGGGGCAGAATCATCAAACATAGCAGATGGATAACTAAAAGCAGTTGGATAGGTTCACAGGGTTCGAACCCACAGCATCAAACTTGCAAGCATTAAGTGCCTTCCAGCTGAGCTGAGCTATGGACTTGAACCCTACATACCTTATTCTTTTAATCGTTTAAGACTTGAACCATAACTAGTAATCTAGCGAAGTGACCAAAATGATGATGATCGCTACTGTGGTACATAAGCAAACAACAATAGCAGATTTAGGAAAAATACACCTTACACAAGTTATGTATGGAACAACATCCACAGTCGAGCATCCAATGTCCATCTTGGAAATGGAACAATGTAGATGAATTGGGAGCTCTGTCAAATGTCTGATATTTTTGGTCAATGAACCATGGTACAACTCCAATGTTCATTGCAGATGGGTAGTCGATGGCTATGTTACAATGGTAAATCATAAACAGCACGCATATGGTGTACATTCACTAGATCTTTTGTCCATTGCTTAGGTACCTCTAGGTAAGAGTAATTTTGGTCATGGGAACCAGATAAGTATTCATATGCATAGATAGATAGGTACAAACATATACGTGTGCAACTGCAACAAGTGCTACCAACAACTACATAAATCTACTAATCAGGAAAGAAAAAAAAAAAAAAGGAATAAAAAAACCTACATAAATGTACACATGAAGACATTAATAACGATAAAATAAGTAACATTCATATATGGAGATGAGCTACATAAATAGCTGACCAAATCCATATTTAGATTTCCATAGAACAGCTGACCATTATTCACTGTATTCGTGATTTCATTGATATTCATAACCATACCAGGGTATCATGGAATCTTTTTGCATATCAAGTAAACATGGGCGAAAACATCGAAACGTCTGAGATACAATTTCTGGTTATTTTTTAATAACTTCCTTGTTAGTTATAGGAAGGAAAATTTGGATCTCGGTACCCCCCAACATCTTTTGACTGAATATTTGTTTTTTCTAAGTGTGATGTTTCTTCATATTTTGAATATTTTTTGCCACCATGACATCCAGTGCAGCTGTCTACTAGTTTCAATACTTTTTAAATTTAATTTAGCCCCAGTTGTATAATAGAAAAGCATCCAAAACAATACAGTTAATTATGTTTTCTAAATCAGAAGATGTTCACTACTGAATAGAGATACCTGAATATTCTTCTGGTCATCTGAAACTACAAGGCTAAGTGTACTTCCATCAATCAGAAACTCAGTGGTGTAGCAATTGAGAGAGCCAAAATCCTTGGCCAGCAAACTCAATTGAGCCCCTTGCTCTTTCCAACTGAGGAAGTATATGCTTTTGTGAATGTCGCCCATTAGAATGAAGTTCTTCACCTGCAATTCAAATATCATGCAGAACTATAGGCTGGTACCTTTCAAGGCTTTCATTCTGAGATAATTATTAAATGCTGTGTATAGGTAATTGACTGTTACAAATTAACACCACATGTCTTCTCTAATGAAAATAAATAAACAGAGGGTTGCAGAGGGGGCAATAATGACTGAAATTAAGGAGGGTAGTTTGTAGCCTCTTGACCTTGACCCCTCGTTTTTAGGGGCTATTTTTGCGCAAATATGTTCATTATGGGAAGAAATGTCAAAAACCACGAAGAAAATGTTGGTGAATAGCAAATATCCGTTTCATTGTAAGGAACAAATACCCTTTCCATGCCCCGTTTGGAAAATCTGCTACTCTACTTTGTGGTGCGTAGGATATGCCACTGTTGGAAGACAATTTCTCTAGAAATTTCTCTAGAAATTGGTTAGCTACAGAAAGCAATCAGGGCATGTTGGAAAACATTAATGGTGAAAATCTTACCAAGGTTCTCCGTGTCAATCTTTCCACAATCAATCATGCAAAAAACACTTCATAACAAACACTTCCTATGAGTTGTGTCCAGAGCAAGACAAAAGAAAAACAAAATGTGGAAAGAGAATAACAGGCAGAAGAAAAGTGCAAAATGTTTTTCATAAGAATCAATATAGAATATAAATTAAATGCCAGAGTTCTGAAGTTTCAACAAAAACATCGTCAAATACCTAATTACCAATCACATATATACAGGAATAAAACTTGGAAGCAATCACATAGGAAACTTACAATATTTAAGCTCACAACATATAGGGGGGCATCAAAAAATGCAACAGCAGTCAATTCGGTACCATTCCATTTGTGCAAGACAATTTTTGGGCCAGAAGCAATCAGCAAATGACCTTGAAGGGGGGCTAAAGCAGAGATAGCTCCCTTCAATTCCTTCGAGTGAACTTCCGTGACCTACAACAATCATTGGCAAGCCATTAGACTATAGATGTTAAAAGCACACGAGGAAAGAAACATAATGCAAATGTAAAGGAAGAAAAGGTTCCTCAGAAAAATCACAACTAAGATGAAACAGAATAATATTGCATCAAGAGTAACCAATTTCGAGGATTATCTGCATAATGCAAATGGAAAGGAAGAAAAGGTTCCAAAGAAAGATCACAACTAAGACGATACAGAATAATATTGCATTAAGAGTACCCAATTTTGAGGATTATCTGCATTTTGTCCAACAGAGTACAGAATTATGCGCCCTCTTGCAGCGACATCCTCTCCTTGCACATAAGCAGTCCCCACGGCCAAAAGTGTATCAGTTTCCTTGGTTAAAGTATTCTGAGGAGCAAAACAATTTGAGAAGACGTATATCAAGTTATCAACATCTGACTTAATCACCGAGCGAGGACACAATCAACTACAGTTAATTAAATTACGAACATAAATATACAAACGGTTACACTATTATCAATAGATTGTACCAACCAGAACCTCAACTAGGAAAAATGAAAAGGAATGCACTCACAGATAATGATACAAGACGTATTGTGATTGCATGTTCAGAACTTTGCATTGGGATAGTGGCCTTTGTTTCCCAGGGACCACCAGCTTTTGCAGGTTCCAGAATGCGCACCTCAAACTCATCTATGAAATAGGACCTATTTAGATCTTCAGGATTTAAGTTATCATGTTCGCTTTGATGGCTGACTTCGTGATCAACAAGAGATGTGAGAACTTGACTCGATGGTTTGGCTACCTGAAACAGAAGTAGAAGATTAATTCAACCACAATACCATAATAAGATATTCATATCAATAGCCAGAGAAATGAAAATTCTGCAACGTCCGAATCAGAATAATCAAGATGATCGAACAAAACTGTCAAATTATTTTGTGGGATATCAATATCACAACAGAGAAGCAACCACGCTATGATAACAAGAATATTTTCATGTTGCAGGTTCAAATGATTTGATATATAATGGTTTCCTTTGCAGGTTAACAAAAGGGAATTATCAAAGACGAGTTTCCAAATCAGGCTAACAGCTTCGAGGAAAGAGATTGTAGTATTGTTTACAAAATTCCCAGAGGCTATATCACATGCTTTTCATCATGAAAAATTACTAAACATATCACAAGATTAAGAAATTTTAACATAAATTGGACAGGTGACATCATTGCAGATTCAAATTAATCAATCATGAATCATTTGCTAAGCCATCCAGCTTTGTACAATGCCTCATATAAGTTGTTGGGGATGCGTAATAGTTTTTATTAGAATACCAGACCCACCACTAATGTCCCAGATTCGGCAAGATTTCCATAAGTATACAAGTACTATGCATCATCATAAACAACCCTCTTATGTTCGACATACAAAATTTGTGATCTACCAGCCAACAGCAAGTCTGTAATGCCTTGATCATTTATTAACACATTATAATTACATTATGCTTTGTAGTTATTAAGTCTCGAACTCTATAATCACATCAATCAAACAGTAGCATGATGGATCTGCCTTTTGCCTAGAGCCCCTGTACGACTACCTTCTGAGGCCAGTTTTTCATTACTACTCAGGTTCCAGATGTGTCATTCACTTCTGAAGTTTTGGGCATACCCTCTGAAATTAGTGTCCTACAAGTCCCAAATATGTTGCAAGCATACCTCTCTCCATGAGAGAGCGTTTTGCGCAACTCCAATTGTTCCCAGTATACTAATCACTTGTGTGGGAGTTTTGAATGCCGACTACAAAGTTCAGTTCAGTAAGGGGGGAGGCGAAGCTTAGCGAGCTTTATAAGGACCATTCTTTATTGCCACCTCACTCTCTTCTTAGCACATCCCACGTCCCCCCTGACAAAACTTGCACCATCCCATTACACCGGACACCTGCTTCTGCCCTCTAGACTCTCTGGCCCAACTCCTATGCGCATTACAATGAGCTTATTCTGATAGCAAGAATAACCCTCATGAAAGGTTACAAACTTCTTTTTCCCAGCATTTGAACTGCAAAGCATATATTCACATGCAAGAATCTGTAATCATAACGATTCTTAGAAAACTATTACCCAGATGAAATGGTGTGAGCCCTATAAGCAAGAGTTACAGTTGGAGTTGGGAAGAGACATGGGAGTGGAGCATGTAGAGAACAGGAATACTTTTAGACTTCAAGGAAAACTGAATATCAATCTTCAGAGTATTGTCTAGGGAACTCTGTCCATGAGAACGGGATCACAAACCCGGAGAAAGAATTTTTCATAGAAACAACCATGAGAACGGGATCACAAACCCGGAGAAAGAATTTTTCATAGAAACAACCACTCACCGGAATGGATAATATTAGTGCATAAAGATTCTTCTCAGCAATGTAAGTAACTTGATGTGGAGTGCCTCTCAAAGGAATCTATCAAAAAAAAAAAAAAAGTTATAACGAGTCAAATTAGCAAATACAACACCAAACTTTTACCTATAATATATATTGATTAAACAAAGAAGAATCTAAATAGCAACAGTGAAAAAAAGGAACAATCTAAACATACCTTCTGAACTGGCCAATAGTTGTCATAATTCAGCCATGATGGCAGTCGGCAAATTTTGAGAAACCCCTGATCAATTGGAAAAGTATTTCAAGTTCACAGTCTACAGCTATCTATCACTGGGAGAAGGGAAGAAAATAAGTACCTGTGATGTTACATATATACACCCATAGTTGCAATTAACATTGTGAAGAACAGTGAAAGCTACAATGGGCCCATCACAAAGCTACAAATGTCAAAAACCAAAAGAAAAAGTATTCAAGTTAATAAAGAATACAGAATTGAAAATCATACCAATTCTAAAAGCTAGCACAGATCATGAATGGAATCTAAATCAAGGAATGGGCACCCTATTTCTCATACTTAGCATTTCATCAAGTAGATAGGCATAAAACTCATTAGATTGGCTAGATTAATTATAGGTGGTAAGCATAGAGCTTTTTTCACAACAAAGCATGCATCTATTTTCTTGAGAATGCCACTTGATGAGACACATATCCAGGTGACATCACAGATATATTTTGACAGAGACAACAGTAATGATATCCAAATTGTATCAAACCCCACATTTCAAGGCTCGAAAGTGCAAGAAGCACATTGATGTCATGTCATTTTATGAGATAGAAGTCATCATGAAAATTTTACCCATCTCCCTCATATACCCAGTGTGAATTTAAGAAATGACTACAGATCAATTTGTGTCGTGAAAGCCATTTACGTTTTGCCACATTTTACATCATCAATTTGCAAGGGATGTTGTTGTATGCAATTACACAAACATATGCACTTTACATTATTCTTGCAGGGAATGGTACCCAGATTTCTGTTATTGTAAATAGATCAATAAGTAAATACACACATGAAAATACACACAGACACATGTCAATCATTTTTAGTTGGGGAAGTTCAAACAATTCATAAGCCTGAACTTTGGTCATTAAGAACTAAAATAATCTAACCCCCCTGGCCAAGAGTATTTTGCATATATTCTTGACAGCATGTTAAAAATAAAATGAAGAACGATTTTCCCAAATTTCAAGTTTAACAAGTTCCACATGACTTTTGGTCTTTGATGTCTTACAGGCGACTGATGAAAAGCAAAATGGGTCCAACACGAGGCATCACTTTGCATTTTAGAATATTTAATATCTCATTATGCCTCTCACTAACTCAAAGAAAACAGAACAGGGCTTGTCTTTATATTAATTGAGTTCCCCTTTCAAGTAACGCAAGCCCAAGCCAAATGGTTTGATTAATGTTTCAAAAAATCGTCCGCCCGGTGCCTAGGCACCCAAGACCCCATGCATCGCACACCTAGGCATAGGCGGCCCGTTCTAGGCAGATGTACCTAGACGGGTGCCCAGGCGAGTGCCTAGGCATGTGCCAAGGGATGTGGATTTTTTTTTTTTAAAGATACCCAAAATGGCAAAAGGGGTAATTTTGACCCCCAAAAAGGTTTAAATAGGTTATGGGGGTTATTTTCAACCCCCAAAGTTCAAAGAATAATTCCACAAACCGTCTTAGCTATACCTGTTTTTAAGAATCAAAAGTATTTTTTGTGGTTTGAAGAAGCTTCCTAAACTTTTCTACTTATTATAGAATACGCCTATTTCTAAGAATCAAAAGTATTTTTTGTTGTTTGAAGAAGCTTCCTAAACCTTTCTATTTATTATGGAATATGGAGAGTTGGAGACTTTCTAAATTTTGTATGGTTTGAATTTTGAACAAGTTTATTCTCAACATGCGATGTCATATGTTTGTATAAAGCATGTTACAATATTTTCAAATGCAATAAATTACAAAATTGACACAAATATACGTATATATTATATATCCATAAAATTTGTACTAAGGGCACCCGAGGTTTTGGGCACCGGGCCGGCCACCTCAGGCCGCCTAGCATTTTTTGTAACCTTTGGTTTAATAATTCTTCCAACATTTTTGCCACGGTTTCACTTAGTTGAAACCTAATCTTCACATCATTGTGCACAAAAGCATCCCGGAGAAAACAAAGAAAACTAAAATGGTTCTGAATCCATTTCAGTAACATCAACTTTCAACAAGTTGACTTACTCCAACAACATGTTAGCACACCTGATGATGGATTCTTAGCCTTTCTCTGCAGACTATCAACCAAGCTGGTCTTGACCCAGCAATGAATGCACCTTGATGGCCTCCAATGTTCATGAACGTGATGATTTTTCTGTATGAAACAACACCCGGTGATTCCTCCCTCGTTAATGATTGTAAAGAAACACGGATAAATCTCAAATTTCGAAGTCTAGATGTGCTTGTATTGCTGGCTTCGACTACATTTTCAGCTGAATTTGAATCATCCAACTTGGTCATGTTATCTTGACCCTCATACAAGTAAGCATGGTAACAAAGCGTCGATCCATCAGCTAAACCAGCAAAAAGGAATGGGCGGCCATATTGGCCAGACCATCTGTGCATGCATAACTCAACAACTTTCATGTTCTTCACAGCTTCTTTCTCAAGTTGATCACTGTCTTCGGAATACGAACTCTTTGCTTTATGGAGATCTTTAAAAGATTCCTGATGATGAGCATCAAAAAGATGGGTCCTAACAGTCAAAAACCTATCGACAGAGAAGAGGCATTTGAAACTAGGCACATCAAATATCTCAAGCCTCCCACTTTCATAACAAACAAGACAGTAAATATCACCCTGATCATGTTGTGACCCATCACTTCCATCAAGAGCCTCAGCTACACCACTTGAAAGCCAGGCATCTGGACTTGCCTTGCGCAGCCATGGTTCAGGTCCCTTATCATGATAAAAAGTACATGCAGTTATTGGATCAGATAAGTTTTCAAAGACTGCTGGAAGACTTGAAGTGATTGTGCAAGTAGCAGGATCTGCAATACAGATAAAAAGAATTTCAGAAAGAAGATGACAAACAACTTATCTATATATACAGTTAACAGCTTAAATAAAAAAAGACAATATATATATGGGGTGTGGTCTCTATAAGGTTGCCACCTTAAACAATCCAATTAAAGCGCACGTCCAAATTTTATCATGAAATGTAATTTTGGCGTAAAAAATTCTTCGGATTATCTTAAAATCTATTTTCATCTCATCTCTAATTATAAAATTTTAAACTCCAAAAATGGTTAAAATCAAGTAGATCTATAAACATATGAAAATGTTGAAAATGGACAGTCTAGAAAATGGACAGTCTAGACAATGTATTGTAAAATGCACTATTTCTAGGACTTAAAATCTTTTTTTTTTTTTTTTCATATTCATACATCTCGATGTCAAGATGATCAATTATTTTCTGATGGATTTTTGAGGTGCATCTTTAATTCTACATTTTAAAGTTGCAACCATATATAAACTTTTTCCACACACACACACACACACACATACACACATATATATATATAGATAAGTCAACATGCCAATATGGTACAAGCCACTTTGAAAAGCAGTTGCGCCCTAAATTATACACGTAGGTCTCACATAGAAATTGCAAAAAAGTAATAAAATAAAAATAAAAATAAAATGAACTAGCACAAAATAAGGGGGAATAAACAAGTCCCCTTGAAATGTCGGAAATGCATGTTCATTTGGTGGACAGTGGATCTAAGTCATCAAGAACTTAAAATCCATATCCATGTATATAACCATATTTAGGAATGTATACCATGAGACCATTTACCTTTGGCGCAAAGAGATCAGAATTACTTATAACCATTTGATATGAAATTTGATAGCTCGGGCATGTCACAAAGTTTGAGATAACTTATTTTGAACTTTGAGCTTGGTCAATGGAATAAATATAGCCACCCAATTTCACATCCAATAGTCAACATTAATTGTGACCACCTTGTAGTGTGTGTGTGTGTGTGCGCACTATGCTCTGTGTGTGTGTGTGTGTGTGTGTGTCTGTGAGTATGTTGTGTGGGTATGCATGCGTGTGAATGAAGTCATGAGAAAATACTCTCGTGGCACACCTGCTTAGGCCATATGTCTTTGGAATCCTTAAAACTATTGTTTTCATATAAGTTTGTTTCTCTGAATTTTTTCTCAAATACAATGTGAAACTTGTTAATTGTTTAAGCATTTTAGAAACGCTTTTTCTTCAAGCAAAAATAAAATTTCTACACTATTCCATCTTGTTCATTCTGATATTTAAGGGTCTGCTCTAGTTAATTGGATATTGGTATTTTATCTCATTCATTGATGACTACTCTCATTATACTTGGAATTATCTCATGAAAAGTAGAGATGAAATACTCTTAATAGTTGAAATATTTCATAAAATGATTCAAACCCAGTTGGCGAACCAAACAAAAATTTTCGATTATGATAATGCACGAGAGCATCTAAGTCGTGAATTAAATAATTATCTTCGTGAACATATTCTACATAACTCTGCCTTAGCTGTCCCCAAGCCGATCATGCGGTCCCACGCCCGGGTAAAGGAGGAGGGTTGTGCTGCCAGCGTAAAACTTTACCAAATCTTCTCATGAATCCTTAACCTAAACGCAGAATGGCGGAACAGGATTCATGTAGCTGAAATAGTTGGGATAAGGCTTAGATGATGATGATTTTCGTGAACACATTAAAGAAACTTAAGCATCATGTTCTTATACACCACAACAAAATGGCGTGACACAACAAAAAAGTAGATTCTTGTTAGTTGTAAGAGTCATCTTAATAGGAATGGAGATTCCTAGGAAATATTACGACAAAGAAGTTCTCATTGCTGCCCATATAATCAATAGATGCCTACACTTGTTCTCGATGTTGGTCACTGATGTAGGAAATTTGAACGAGAACAGAAAATCAACAATAATTCAGGCCAAAACACACGTAATAGTAGAAGAAACCCGGGGTTTCTTCCTCGAAGAAGTTATTATTGCTGCCCATATGATCAATAGATGCCTACACTTGTTCTCGATGGAGCTCACTGATGTAGGGAATTTGAAGGAGAACAGAACAGCAATTATTCAGGCCAAAACACACGTAACAATAGAAGAAACTTAGGGTTTCTTCCACAAACCCTACATAGGGCTTCAAAATCTTGTTTAAGGAGCTTTTCTTTCTTTTTCTCTAAAACAAACCACGTGAATGAACACTCAAGGGCCCCACACACCTCTTAAATAATATTTATTAATTGTTTAAGGACATTAAATGCTCATTCAAATGAATATAATGACCCAAAATCCCCAACTTAATCACAAAATTCATAATGACAGTTTTATCCTTGATAAAACAAAATATTCCATAAACACTTGAAGTACTTTTCTAAACAACGCCTTAAAATCCTAAAAAAATTGGAACCCTTCAAAAAAATTAAAAACCCTAAAAATAAAACCTGAAATTAAAATTAAAATTTAAATATCTATCCTTTAAAACTAAATAAAAACTAAAATAATTTTGCCTTGCACCAATCTCCCATGGTTGAAGAAAACTCGTCTTAAGTTTTGAAGTAGACAAATTGTGGTTTATGAATTGACCACACCTCTCTTGTGCTACTCTGATTCCAATGCTCTAATTCTCTTGAATACTCCACCACTTCGACATCTTTGAGACCTTCAAAGGCCATGATTTTGATCAGTTCTCCGATTGTCGTCTCTCCAATTTCTTCATGACCAAGATCCTCTTCTGAAACATCTTCATCTTCATCTTGATCCTTATCATAGTTTGGATCTCCTAAGAGATCTTGTTGTTCATTTGCGCATGTGTCAAAGTTTGGTCGCAAAGCCCAATCTACAACCTGCTGATTTTGGATACAACCTGAATTACAATCAAGAATGTCCTCCTTCAAATCGAAAATCTTAGAGTGATGTCCTCTACGTCTAGGTCTTTTATCACTTTCCATTTCACATGACTCTTCACACGAAGTATAGCAATGAAAGGGTTATTTTGAGATCTTCTTGGGTTGAAAGATCACCGTCCTGCCCACGCAAACTGCTGGACTTGTTGTTTAAAATCCCAAATTTCTTCCTGTCCGAGATCATGAATATGGTCTACAAAAGCGCCCCCTTCATTCTCACTGGCATTAGGCTCACCAAAATCACAAACTATAGGCAGAGAATCAACAAAAATCTCGTTGGAATCAGCAAGATCTAGCTGAATTTGGCAAAACTTGCACTGAGATCAGCAAAGTTTTAGCTGAAATCAACAAGCCTTGCCCCAAAGTCAGTAAATCCTAGACTTGATTGTAGTTTATTGACCTTGTTGTTGAAGAAAACCTGAGCTTTGATACCAAATTGATGTAGGGAATTTAAAGGAAAACATAAACCAGCAATAATTCAAGCCAAACACATGCAAGTAGAAGAAACCTAGAGTTCTTCCTCATACTAAACCTAGGGCTTCAATAGCCAAGAGCTTTTTTTTTTCTCTTAAACAAACCACGTGAATCACCACGCAACTGCCCTACGCACCTCTTAAATAATGTTCATTTACTTGTTCAAGGACATTAAATGTACATACAATGAATAAAATGACCAAACTTCCTAACTTAATCAAAAAATTTGTAATGATTGTTTTATCCCTGATAAAACAAAATATTCCATAAACACTACTTTTCTAAATAACTTCTAAAAATATTCAAAACCTAGAACCCCAAGAAAATAAAAACCTAAAAAGTAAATCCTAAAATTAAAACTAAAATATACATCATTTGAAATTAAATAAATTCAAAATAAGAACAATATTGTCTTCGATCACTTACCCTTTCAAATTTCTCCACCATGCACTTCCTACGTTTTTCTCTTCCACCAAAAAGCTTCGATTGTATATGCTCTGTGCATATCCTAGGGCCTGCTAGAAATAAATTAGAAACCCTAATCTCATACATATATGTTCCCAGGATACTTGAACTCTCAAGAATGATACATGTGTTATTGTCCCATGACTGAGAGGAAATATATCTCAGGAGATTTTACCTTCTCTAAGACATTATCCAAACTTGTAAATTCTAGAATGCCTTCCTAGCCTTTCCAGACATTATCTAAAAACAACCACCAAGTTTTACCGAGTCAACCAATTGGAAAGAGAGGGGTTTCTGGCAAAAGATTCCTAGGGCGCCCCACACCCCACAGCAAGTGGGCCTCCCCACATGTGGGCACTTGGTCATTCGACCCCAAGCAGGTCACAAATATTTTTAAATACCCAAAAGAATTTTTTAATCCCCTCTAAGTACTTTTTAAAATGATTCATAAATATCTCATACTGAAAATACAATTATTTTTTATTAAAAAATTATTATGCAAAAATAAAATATGTAATGCACTTTAAAAATTCATTTTTGTGATTAGTAAAGTTTCTAAAACATAAGCAAATATGATTAAAAGATAAAACATAAAGGGAACATACATAGGTCTAGTATGCGGATTAGAAATTCCCCCCGAGGACAAGCCATGTATCACATAGATATATGTATACACTATAGCAATGGTGTAGGAGGTCTCTCTTCAGTAGATGTACATGTCTTATCCTAACGGGTCACTTCCCATAGATGCAACTATCTTATGTACATGTTATTTGATGGTAATAATGAAGATTTCGGCCCTTGCTCTCACAATCCACCAACCACAAACAGGAGACCGGCCACCTCTTACCTAACCATCCTGGGTATCTCTCCGACCTCAGCAATGGTTAACCTTACAAACCCTCCACGGTTGCGCCTTATGCCCAAGGCTAAACGGCTATAGACTTGACTTCAAGGCCTAGACCACACAACCTAGGTGAGTCAAAAGGCACTACAAAGCGTGCCTCATTAGTGCAATACAGACACCAAATAGACACAATATCACGATCGTTATAGTTTTCTACATGTGTTCAAGGCCTATGAAGGTTATGCAAATAAAAATTGGGGCTTTTAATTTTGTGTTTTATATTCTTTTAATTTTAGAACATGTGTTATTTAAGATTATAATTTTCTGAACGGTTATTTTTGTCTTCTTAAGTTGTAGAGTTTTAAAAGGTAGAATAGTAAATTCTTTATGGGAGTTTTTTAAAATAAATTTTCATGAAGATATAGTTTCTATTTTTGTGGGGGGCTGAAGTTGTTATCTCTTAATAGGTTTAAGGATAATGAAAGGAAAAATAAAGAAAGAGATGAGGAAGGGAAGTTAGAGAGAGAATACATCGGAAAAGTAAGTAGAGAGAGAAGGAGAAAATAGTAAGAGAGAGATAAATGTGTTTTTTATTTATTTTATTTTTTATTATTTCAATTGCAGTTAAAGGGAAAATTTCCCTTCATTGTAGAGAGCAGAGAATTGGATGTCAATAAAAAAATTGAATATTGAGAAAAGATCTTTTTGGAGTGGACTCTCATGCAAACCCAAAGAGGGGGTATATTCTCTCATCCTTAATTCTTAATTTTATTTTAATTATTTCTTTCCTCCATTCTCCCTCCATCAATTGCTATTAGAGCAAGTACGATCCAGCTATTGCAATGCCACCGAAAGCAAATCTTGCTATAGAGGATCACTTGGGATAAATTTTAGAAAATTTGACCGAAATTGTGGAGGATGCTCGAACTGAAGTTTGTGAAATGAATCAGTAGTTGCAACGGTTGGAAAATACTATTATTCGAAAAGAGGGTTCTCACAATCATAAAGATCCAACGCCAGATTTTGTCGCAAAGATGAATGGAGGCCCATGACTAACTACGGGGCCGATCCTAAATGTGACGATCACATTGTGATGCAAGAACCACGATCTGAGGAGCATCTACATGATCTTGGTATTCAGCTCCATCTTCTCAAATTTTATGAGGAACTTGGAAAAAAAAAAAATCACAATTGAGCTCAAGATCCCAGTGTTCTACTTAAAGATGAGCAAAATATATATTTATGAAGAAGTTTATTGAAGAAAAAGTGTCGAAGAGAATGGTGGGACTGCATCACCAACTTTTGAGAAGGCCTCTAAAAGATTTGAGTTTTATAAGCTCGACACCAAGCTTCTCCCAACCTGGGGAGAATGATACAAATAAAAATCAAGTTCTTTTAATTTTTATTTTAGAAAGGCTTTATTTGAGATTTTAGTTTTATTTAAGATTATTATTATTTTCTTTAGTTGTAGAGATTTAAAGGGTAGAGTAGTAAATTATCCATGGGAGTTCGTTAGGATAGATTTTTAAGAGATATACTATCTATTTTTGGGGAATGAGTTGTTTACGGTGTGGATAGGATTACTTGTTGAGTGACTCTCTTACAGGCCTTGAGAGAGGGTATAATCTCTCACCCTTTATTTTTATTTTTATTTTAATTATTTCTTTCCTCCATTCTCCCTCCATTAGTTGGTATTGGAGCAAGTAAGATCCAGCTATTGCACTGTCATTGAAAGCTAATCCTACTATAGAGGATTTCCTCGAACAAATTTTACAAAATTTGACCAAAGTCGTGGAGGATGTTTGAACTGCAGTTCGTAAATGAATCAGTAGTTGCAACGGTTGGAGAAAACTATTATTCGAAAAGAGGGTGCTCACAAGCATTAGGATCAGACATCATATTTTGTCATAGAGATGAATCGAGGCCAACGACTAACTACGGCTGCTGATCTTGAATGTGACGATCACAGTGTGATGCAAGAACCACGATCTGGGGAGCATCTACATGATCTTGGTATTCAACACAATCGTCCCAAGTTTTATGAGGAAAAAGTATTTTATGAATCAGATTGTTGAAGAAAAAGTGTTAAGGCTCATGGTTGGACTACATCATCAATTATTCGATAATAATTGGCTCTGAAGGATGTAAGCTCGAGGTCGAGCTTCTCCCAACCCCGGAAGAATAATGCAAATAAAAATCGGGATTGTTTAATTGTTTGTTTTATATTTTTTAAAAATTTTAAAAAGGTGTTATTTGAGATTTTAACTTCCTTATTGGATATTTTTGTCATCTTTAGTAGCAAAACTTTAAAGGGTATAATAATAAATCCTTTATGGGAGTTTCTTAAGATAGGTTTTCATGAGGATACAGTTTCTATTGGGTGAAGGTTGAGGTTGTTATCTCTTAATGGGTTGATAAGAAAAACCAAAAAAAGAGATGAGGAAGAGAAGTTAGAGAGAAAAGAAATAGTAAAAGTAGGTAGAGAGATAAGGAGAAAATCTTAGGAGAGAGATACATGCGTTTTCTATTTATTTTATTTTTTATTATTTCAATTGTATTTAAAGGGAAATGTCCCTTCTTTGTAGAGAGAAGAGAATTGAATGTGAGTATAGAATTTGGATCTTGTGAAAAGATCTCTATGGGGTAGACTCCCTTGCAAACCCAAAGAGAGGGTACATCCTCCCCCTTTATTCTTATTTTTATTTTACTTATTTCTTCCCTCCTTTCTTCCTCCATCAGAAGGCCACATACCCCAATAGTGAACAGCGGTGTGGCGAAGGATAGGGCTAAGAAGAGGGGGTAACTATTGGTGTAGTTAAAACAACGTTTGAAAATTCGGCCGCCCGACCGCCTAGGTGAAAAAATTCTAAAAATGCCTAGGCGCAATCTGGGCGGGGTTATTATGCGCCATGTCTCTGGGCGCCGCCTAGGCACTATTGTCTGGGCACCTGCCTAGGTGCTGCCCTGTGGCAACTTGCGGGCGGGTGGGTGAAAAAAATCGATGAGAGTAAAAAATGTAATTTTTCCCCTTAAATAAAGGGGGGGACGGGTTATAGGGGGTATTCTAAACCCCCAATTGAAACTCCGTGGCCTATAGGGAGAGAAAAACCCCCCAAAAACCACTTTTTGTGATTTATCGAAAGATCGATAAATTTTTTATTTTTTTGATTTCTTCCCAAAACGAAGGCTATAGTTCGTGGGTAGATTTGGGGCTTCTAGTAGTTGATTTTGAAAACTTTTGGCAACCCAATAGATGAGGTTTGCACCGACATCGATTTGATTTTGATATTTTTAAAGTAGTATCACTCTTTTGTGATTTATTGAAAGATCAATAATTTTTTTATTTTTTCGATTTCTTCTCAAAATGACTTGATGTATTTGTTTTTTTATTTTGCCTTGTTGACTTCGCGTGTGACTGTAGCGTTGATTCGTTTCTAGTATGGACTTCTAGTTTCCTACAATGACATTTGGGATTTCAAGCATTTTAATGTCTTACAAGTTACAATCTCTTTGAGACTTGTATGATTGTCTCATCCACAAATATGTTATATGATTGTACTCATTATAGTATTGTATTGTTGTACTATTATCTTTTCGTCTATTTCATGATCACGAGGAGTTTGGGGCTCCAAAATTGCCCTAAAATCTCCCAAAGGCTTTAAACCATGCCCTAAGAACTCCCCTACTTTTTATGTTCGGGGTGGGGAGGTTTGGATTTTGGTGAGAGCACCCTGTCTCAGAGCGCCCGCCAAGGCAGCCAGGCACCCAAACCGCCTAGGCACCCGAATCCATCGTTTTGAACAATGAGCTAAAAGAACCGCTTTTAGCATTTCTTAGATTTGTTTTTTTATGGTTGAATGGGCTTTAGAAGTCATATATTAGTTTTATATTTAGATTTTTGCGCACGGTTTATTCATGTTCATTTTGGACTTAATTATTTCGCAAGTTTAGGTTACGATGGATTAGAGGGAATAGAAGTAATAGGGAGCTAGGATTTTCTAAAGATATTTGGGGTTTGATAAGTTGGTTTGTATAGCAATTTCAAGGGGGGGAAAGGGGGGACACTTACTTTCAAATATATATTTTGTATTTGGAGCTATTGGTGCCCTTGTTTAATGGTTGGTTCCATCTCTAGCCACTGCAAAAATTTGTGTAAGCCTGATTTCTTCCATGCCATAATATTTATTCTTCCAATACTTAAATATCAAGGACTATGCGCAGTTTTACCCTAGTTACTCCAATATTTCCCTTGTGTTGTGTGTTAACATTTTGCCAAGCCTTGTGTCAACAAGTGTAGACACGGAACTAACACTTTGACCCAGCGTTCTAAAAAACGTCGAGTCGAACCGGACTCGCCCGGTTCGACTCGAAAATAGTAAAAAAGGAACCGGATC
>NW_006499827.1:317867-350227 GCF_000471905.2 Amborella trichopoda
TTTTTGAAAAGCCCGATCCGGGTCACCGATCCGGTTTTTAAACCATTGCTAGTTTGACCATATATGTCAAGTGATTTTTGTGTTTGTTAGTACATATCAATGTGTTCTTTTTTTTAATTTTTTTAACATTTTGCCAAGCCTTGTGTCAACAAGTGTAGAAACGGAACTAACACTTTGACCATATATGTCAAGTGATTTTTGTGTTTGTTAGTACATATCAATGTGTTCTTTTTTTTAATTTTTTTATTTCTTTTTTGCGTACTGAAAGTAGCACGTGTCTCCTAGGAGACACATATCAAGATGTTATATAGATGTATCTAGCATATTTGTACAATAAAAGACAAACACTCCATCAGGTAGAGTGGACATATGTTCTTACTCTTCTGAGTTCAAGCGCCATAGTGAACAATGCTTTCAATGTGGCTCAATTTTTTAATATGCTTAGTAGGAAGTTCAGGCTACGTGGCTTGATTTTTTTACTATGAAATTTTGCTCAAGTATTTTGATACTTTTTATTAGAAATTCAGGATATATGGCATAAATTTTTATTTTTTTTTGAGAAAAGTTCAATTTTGTTTTGCTATAAAGGGTTGGAGTACAATTTTGGGTTAATCCGAGAGTATCCACTAGACGGGTGTCTCGCTAAAAAATAGGTCAACCGACCTTGTACAAAAATGGGCTTATAGATCTGCTCGATTACAATAGATTTACAATGAGGTTACAAAAAATGGGCTTATGGATTTGCCCGTTTACAAAGAGAAGTTCTACTACGTGTACCCTCTATGGTCCAGACCAAAAAAGGAGATGGACCGGGTTTGGTCTTCTACTTGGGCCCTAGCCCCATCCTTTGCCAGGAGGTCAGCGAACTCGTTTGACGTCCTCGAGGTATGCTTCCAAAAGACGACCATATCCCTGCAAATGAAAGCAATCTCATCAAAGATCGAAGCGAGGTACCATGGAGGTGTGGATCTCCCGATTGCCCATGAAATAATATCACGTGCATCTCCCTCCACTAACAGATTATGGCCCCAAGACTGATTGAAGCTTTTAAGGCCCAACAGCAAGGCCAAAGCTTTGGCATACTGAGAATCTTCAAGGCCTAGGTGCTCTAAGTATATAAACAGGATTTTGCGATGATGGTCTCTGAAGACACCGCTAGCACCTGCAGGGCCGGGGTTCCCTAGAGAGCAACCATCGAAATTGAGGTTAATGGTTCCTTTTTGATGTGGTTGCCAATTGCATGTTCTTTGCGCCTTCTGTGGTTGGTGGTATAGGATGTTTTCCCATTGGCTTAGGAAAGTGTTCACATAAATACCCGAAAAGATCCTTTGGTTGGATGCCCAGAAAGTACCTAAGGACGTAACCTTGTGAAAAAGTAATCAGCCTTGAGTATAATCCCCTTGGAATATCCTAGCGTTACTTTCTATCCAGATCACCCAAACAGTGGCTGTCACAGCAGCCTTCCATAAGGTTCGTCCAGCCTTCGACCAATGTGAAGAATGGTTCGAAGATATTAGCTCCTTCACCGTCGGAGGCATAACCCATTGGAAACCGAACAGTTGCAATATTTGGCCCCAAAGATCATGGGCTCGGTTACAATGAATGAAGAGGTGAGGATTTCATTCTTCCTCGCACGAACACATAGCACATCTGTTCGGGATCAGAATCCCTTTCTTTTGAAGCTAGTCAACTGTAAGTACCCTTTGAGAACCCGCTATCAAGTTAAAAGTCTGCACTTTGGGGTGATAGTGGACCAGACCTTGGATAATACCGATGAAGGATTAAGAGGGAAGGTGTGGGGTTGGGTAAGTCTTTTGTAAAAGGAAGCCACCGAGAAAATTCCAGAGGGAGAAAGAGACCATACCAACGAGTCCCTCCCTTGTGGTGAGATGAAAGAACGATGCAAAACTGCCAAAGAGAGAGAAAGTCGTTGCCTTCCTCGTTAGAGAGGTTTCTTTTGAACGAAGGGTTCCACACTCTTCGGCCTCCCGCCAGCACCATTTCCTCAACGATGGTAGAATCTTTGTTAGAGCCAATGGAGTAAAGGGATGGAAAGAGGTCCCTTAGTGGAGTGTGTCCGAGCCAAAGATCTGACCAGAAGCGCACTCTTGTTCCTTCTCTTGGATAATACCTGATGAACTTTTTGAAAAGTGAGAGGGAAGAGGTGAAAGACTTCCACGCTTCTGAAACCTTGTTCATAGGTCTCCTCTTGGCACCCAAGTTCCTTCAGAAATCTTGTATTTACAACGTAAGATCTGAGCCCAGAGGGAATCAGTCTAAGTTGCCAGACGCCACCACCATTTTCCAAACAAGGCCAAGTTATGTTTTCTTAGGATCCTGATCCCTAGACCTCTTGGTGTTTGGGTAAGCATACCTTATCCCAAGAGATTAAATGGTATTTTGTTCTCTCAGCCTGTCCTGACTAAAGAAAATTCCTCATTAGTTGTTCTAACCGGTTTGCCACTAAGATTGGCATTTGGAAGAGGGACATGAGGTATACCATGGCATTGGCAAGGGTTGCTTTGATCAAAGTGGTTCGGCCAGCCTGAGAAACATATATCTCTTTCCATCGAGCCATACGCCTATCAATCTTATCTATCACATGTGACCAATGTCTCTTTTTAGGTTTTCCCAATCCTAGAGGAAGACCAAGGTAGGTTATGGGAAGATCCTCAACTTTGCATTCCCAATTTGGTATAAGCTCTCTAATTTCAGTGTTGGCGAGTGCTACCCCCATCATTTTTTATTTTTCCATGTTGACCTTGAAACCTGTAGCCACTTGGAAACATTTGAGATAAAGCCTAAAATTATAAGTTTCATATGAAGAAGCGTCTAAGAATACCAATATGTCATCTACGTATTGCAGATGAGACATTGTAGGGCCTCGGTAAGAGGTATTGAAGCCCGTGAGGAGACCTGCCTAATACAGATGGGAGATAGATCGGTTGAAGACTTCTGCTGTAATAGTGTAGCCCCCTCGAGGAAGGGAAGAAACCTTTTAGGGTTCCATTAACGAGGATCGAGAAGTGAGGATGAGAATAGAAACCTCTCATCCATTTTCTCCAGTGGTCTCGGAACCCCATTCTTGCCATAGACTAATCTAGTATGGACCAATCAACATGGTCATACACTTTCTCCCAGTCTATCTTAAAGATAAGACCAAGTTTTTTGGACAAATGCCTAGAGTGAATACGCTCGTGTGCTACTAAAGCTCCATCTGGGATTTGTCTATCTTTGATGAAGGCAGCTGTGACAGTGAGATGCTAGAGGGAAGGACTTGTTGTAGTCTTGAAGCCAGTACCTTAGCCAGAATTTTGTAGGAGGAGTTGAGCAAACTGATTAGGCGAAAGTCCTTAAGCTCCTCAGCCCCTTCAACCTTGGGGACTAAGGCAATAAATGTAGCGTTGATGGCTTTGTGGAGAATTTCCAAATGGAAAAATTCCTCGAAGAAGCTCATGAAGTCTGGGTGAAAGGTTTCGCAAAAGATTTTAAAGGGTGTTATGGGGAACCCATTCAGACCGAGGGCTTTATCTTTGGCTAAGTCATCTAAAGCTTTCAGAATTTCCTCTTCCCAAAAAGGTCGCTCAAGCCAAAGAGCCCGGTCTTCCGTAAGAGTTAGAAAATCAAGATCAGTCATTTTAGGTCTAGGACTCAAAGGGGCAGTGTAAAGGGTCTGCAATAGTTTAAAATAGCTGATTCGATTTCCCCAGGCTGTACCAGATAACAATTATTTGACTTGATAGTCGAAATAGTATTGTCACTTCTGCAACAATTAGCTATCCGGCGCAAGAAGCATGTGTTTGGTCCCCTGCTTTTAGCCAATTTACTCCAGATCTTTGGACCCAGTACAATTCTTCTTTTTTAAGGGTGGAGAAGTATTCTAGCTTAGTTTGGGTTCTCAAATTCGATTCGAAGTCTGTCAGAGGTCTGCACTCCTCAATACAGTCAAGGTCTTGGATGGAGCTAAGTAGAGAGGATTTGATATGTGAGTAATTCCCAGGGATGGACTTATTGCAGGTCTTTAGGGAGGCTTTGAGAAGTTGAATTTTGGTTTGGAGCCTATAACCTGCTCTTCTCGAAACCTGACCAGAGAAAGAGTTCCACTAGATGGGAATCAGAGTGGAAAGAGACTTTTCTTCAAGCCAGGCCAATTCAAATTTGAAGGGTTTCGATCCTCTTATGATTGCTTGGGTGTTTAGAAGGATAGGGCAACGATCAGAGGTGGGTTTAGGCAGTGCCATGGCGTGAGAACCCAAAAGAGTTCCTCCCAGTTCAAAGATAGGAGGAACCTATCAAAGTTTAGAGAGATAAGGTTGGGGGGAGTGATTGGACCAAGTAAAGCGGTTTCCTTGGAGCAGGATGTCTAGGAGTTCATTTCAAAAAATGAAGTTCGAGAAGTCCGTCATTCCCTGGGAGATGGTAGAATTGGAAGTTTCTCTCATGAGACCATCTCGTGATGTTGAAATCTCCACCCAAACACCATACAGGGTGGAGTAGGACAGCCACATAGTCCAATTTTGTCCAGAGACATGGTCGGAGAGAAGCTGAGCAGTTGTCATAAATGGTCGAGAATTTCTATAAGAAGCTGTCAAAAGTACGTGAAAGAAGAACGGTAATGGAGAACTCCCCTATATGGGAGAAAAGGAGGAGGTGATCTAAGGTTCCAGATCACCCATATACCCCCTTAAGCCTCATCCACAGGTTGAGCGACCCACTGGCAAGGCCTTTTACCCCAGACCTGACAAATAAGATGAAGAGTGGGCTCGGGTAGTTTAGTTTCCAGGCAAGAATAGCAGAAGTGTGTTTTGAGGTCAAGTCCTTGATTGCCTCCCTTTTGGATGAGTGTCCCAAACCTCTTATGTTCCAAGTACGGATCTTCGTGGTTTGGGGGTGGGAGTTGAGGAAGAGGCTAATCTCGTAGACCTCCTCAAGGAGGGAGCGGAGGTAGGGGATGGGAAACCTTGTAAAGGACAACCTTCGTAGGAGATAGAGAACAGATTGAGTAGCTCCCTTTGTCCTTTAAAACTCACCTTCAGTGGGCTCTAAGCGTCTGCAAGAAGGAAACGGTGTGCCAATCCTTCAGGGCCTTCATGCTGGAACCCCATAATCCGATATATAACCTTTATTCTCTCCAAATCTCTGTCGTTCCCATCCCCGTCAACCCCCTCAGCGTTGTCACTCGCGAAGGAAGAGAGATGGGCGTGCTAGGTCCCTCGGGCGACTCCATGTCCAGCTCGAAAGGAGGGAGGGGAAGATGGTTGGTAGGGTAAAGGTCAAGAGGTAAGGTAGGGAGAGGTTCAAAGATAGTGGGTAATGAGGAGGTAGAGGGAGGGTCAAGAGAAGAAGAGGGGGGGTGGGGGGGGGGGGGCAGAGGGAGGGAAGGGAGTAAATGAATGGAGGGAAGGAAGGCAGGACGTGATAATTTGGAGAGGCTCAACTAGATATTAATATTGTTAATATGAAATTCAACTCTATTTTTAAGTAGAAGTTCAAGCTTTATGGCTGAACATTTAATAATAAAGACTTGCTAGCCCCGAGTTTGGAACCCATGACCTTTTCAAGGTGGCTAGTAAGGTCTAACACCTCATCAGCAGCGTTTATGTATACCTGATATGAAAATAATTATTATTAGTGTAAAGTATTATTTGATATAAAAAAAATGTAAAACAATAATCCTAAGAGTTTCAATCTCCAATCCCTTTCATAAGGGGGCAATCTATAATCTATTTTACTATTGCAAAAACAGTAATTGGCTGTAGAAAAGTATATAAGCTTATTTATATAATCAATTCATCGTCATCAGAGCCTTATTCCAACTATTTGGGGTCGACTACACGAATCTGGTTTCGTCATTCCACTCTATCAAGGGCCATACCCTCAATCAAACCATGAGTCACCAAATCCCGTCTTACTACTTCCATCTACGTCCCTTTAGGCCTTCCATTTTCCCTTTTAGAGCCGTCTACTTAAACCAAATCACCCCTCTTAACTAGTGTTGTTCTAAGTCGATGTTGCAAATGGGCAAACCACCTAAGTCTACATTTCCTCATCTTATCACCTATTGAAGCTAACCCTTAAGTTCCCTCGGGAAGTATTCATTTCAAATTCTATCATTTCTTCTCTTGCCACTCATCCATCTCAACATCCTCATCTCAACTACACTTATTCTATGAATATGTTGTTTCTTAACCGCCCAGCATTTTGTCTAATAAAGCATGGTCTTACAGCCGTCGTATATAACTTCTCCTTCAGATTCGTTGGTATGCAACGATCACATAAGACTCCAAAGCATTTCTCCACTTCATCCACCTAGCTCTGATTCTATGTGCAGCATCTTCTTTAATCTCTCCATTCTCATGGATTATCGACCCAAGATATTGAAAATTATCTCTTTTAAGTACTTTTTTGTCATCAATCTTAACTAATTTCTCGTTTCTATCCTATTATTACTAAACGTACAGAGCATATCTTCTGTCTTAGTCTAGCTAATTTAAAAACACTTATATTCTAAAGCATCCCTCCAAAGTTGTAGCTCTGCATTGATGTTGACTCTAGTCACATCAATTAAGGCTATGTCATCCGAAAACAACATACACCACAGTACTTCATCCTGTAAATGCCTAGTTAACTCATCGATAACCAAAACAAAGAGATATGGGTTCAATGCTAACCCCTGATATAGGCCTACTGTTACTGAAAACTCATTTGTCTCTCCAATAGTTGTTCGTACACAAGTAATCCCTGGTACATATCTTCACCATGTCAATATATCCTCTAAAGATACTTTTCTTTTCCAACACCTACCAAAATAACTCTTTAAGTACCCTATCATATGCTTTCTCTAAATCAATAAAAACCATGTGAAGGCCTTTTCTCGTCTCCCTAAACTTCTCAATTAATTGCTTAAGCAGGAAAATAGCCTCAATGATTGACGACCCAGACATAAAACAAGACTAATTGTTTGATATACATGTTTTATGTCGCAGTCGTTGCTCAATCACTCTTTCCAATAGCTTCATAATGTACACCTCAATGTGTCTCCTTTTTCTTGTAATTAGATACCACAGTATTTTTTCTCTATTCGTCTGGCATTTGTTTTGTTTTCTAAATATTGTTGAACGGCTTGGTCAAACACAATATGTCAATCTCTTCCATACACTTCCAAACCTTTATTGGTATACCATCTGGCCCTAAAGCCTTTCCTACGTTCACCTTTCTCAAAGCTTATATCATTTCAGATAACCTAATGGTCCTAATCCAATGAATATCGATGACCTCTAACCTCATTTATGTCAAAGAGTCCTAATACCGTGCTCCTAGAGTGATCTTCATTTAATAATTTTTGAAAATAAACTCTCCACCTTTCATTGACCTCGTCATCTTTCACTAAGACCCTTTAATCCTCACTCTTAATGCAATTAACATGATCTGGATACATATAGTTACTCTCTTTTTTGACAGTTTGAAGACATCTTTTTCACCTTCTCTCGTCCCCAATTTATTGTATGGACTATCATATGCTTTAAGCTTAACCTAACTATTTTCTTTTATAACCTATTTTTGGTTATCGCACATTTTGTATAAACGTGCCATGTTGCATTGGCTTTTTTAGACAAAGCACTAGACACTCCTTGTACATGATAGACACAGGACCCATATTGTGCCTATTTAACAACACTTGTGTCAATTGAGATCAGAGTGGGGCTTACTAGAGCATTCTGATTTGTGGTTCGCAAAAGTTGTCGCGGACAATCTCTTGCAGATGAAGATGGTTTTGACCAATCCTGACAAAGGGACCAACCATCACCAAGTTGCACACAGAGTAGATTGACTAATGCATGATGATTAGTTAATACAACAAGGTGGAAGGATATTCCCCAGCTGTGGGTGACTTCGGAACTCTAATTTTGTAATCTCTTACAATGTTAATACAAGTTAACCTTTCCTCAAAAAAAACAAGGTGGAAGGATATGGGGGATCAGATATGAAGAAAACCAAGTTGATTTTAATATGAGAAAATCTAGCATCAATCTACCTCATCAACAAGGGGCTCAAACACTACTTGGTTTCCATTGTTATTATGGAGAATCTTTATTTTCATCATCCTTTTCAAAAACTGGCAGTCATAAATCAGGAATCACCACCAATATATGATGTATACCAAGACGATGATTTTGATTTCACCAAAAAGCTTAGTGTAGTTGAATTTTGAAAATGAATTTATAATGGTAAATTTGTAGAGAATACGAAGATGGTTAACTTAGATTTGTTCATATCAATTAATCCATCTGAATATATAAATCCATTACTTGAGGCACTTTCACTACCATTTAGCAAGCAAGGCGAAAAAAGAAAAAGCAGGAAGGAAACAATAATAACAAGATGCAACCCATCCAACTTCAAAACTCAAGGACGAGTTTCCTCCAAGATTGATGCAATCACACTAGGGGCAAATTAGCATTTCCTCTTTGGCGCCTACTTTATGTGTTGAGGTTTTCGTTAGGGTGATTTATGGATATCTGGAAGTCACGTACTTGATTCAAATTCCTATTATCCTGTGTTTATTTTGGGTTATCATGAGTCGTGATTATTTAGAAAACTTAAGACAACAAGTGGTGGTGATTAGAAGTAACAAGGGCATAGAATTTTTGTAGATATTTTTACGGTTTTAAGGATGGTTTTAGGAATGGTTTTTCAGAGAGAAATTGGGGATTTTTCCTTTGGAATATAATTTTGTATTTGGAAGCTTCCAGTGATATTGTTCGATGGTGGACTTCCTTCCCAAGCAATTTTGCGCAGATTTTATGTTTGTTGGTTTGATTTTTGCATTCTTAGATATTCTTTTCAATAATCAAATATCAAGGCCAGCATGACATACCTCCAGTAAGTAGCTGGATACTACCATCTACCATCCTTAATAGCACATACGGATCTGCTATGGACGCTGATGATACAGTTGACGCCTCGGAGTTTGAAGTTGAGTCAGTACTAGAATGACCAAAGGGAAGATCTTGTGTCATATAAGCACCATCAAGAATACGAGCACCTCGCACATAGATTTGGACAACACGCCGCCTAGAAAAACAACAGAGTCAAAATAAAACTCATCATGGCATGAAATAACGGTACTCTTAAATTCCACCCACTTCTGTACTAGTAGAAAACATTAAGCTTCCAATGTTTTGTGATCACCCCCAATTGTTATTTCCTTAGGGGTTTGTAACAGACAGCTGGCTCTAAGTAAAAACATGCAAATTAAACAAATTACAGATATCAGCATTCTATTATATTATAAAACTAGGGGACGACAAAGCCAACTTGAAGCACAAAATGCTTAGAAACCATGGAAACGAAGGTTTATTCAACTTAAAAACCAGAAAAGAAAAAAGACAGAATTGGGTAAAACAGGATTCTCCGAAAAGATGTAATACAATTCATCAAGAAGGGCCAAAATGTTGATAATGCATTTCATTATAACAATCCCTTCCTGTTCTTCAGCCTCATAGATCACAGTGAACTCATATGTTGGAATTCGATGATCACTGTCTCATCAATAGATTAGATAAACAAATAGAGGAATATGAGAGAGGAACAAAGCTGTTACAATAAATAAACTATACATTCCACACTAGAACGCTAATCAGCATTCCTTACACACAATAACCAGAGCAAAATTCACACAGCTGCATTGTTTCTTCCCCCTGGGTAATTTTGAATTTGCATTCCAAAATAGAACAGAGCAGACCACAATATAGTTACTAATTCTAAATTTGGATACACGTACATTTGGAAGTAAGATAATGGCTAATGAGAAAAAAAAGACTAGGTGCCAATATAGAAATAACTAGGCGATTTCACCCTAGTTAGAAGGGCAGAGTCCAGCATGGAAGGTGTCCAATAATATAAGTAATTCCATTGCCAACAATTTCAAAGTAAACCTTTGTTAAGGTATTATAAGCACGGATTCAATCCAAAAAGACAAACAGCTTCAAGGCATTGAACTAAGCCTTACTTCCAGTGTTTCAAAAGCGCTAGGCAGCACCTATGCGGGTTCCCAAAACCTTGGTGGCATAGTTGAAAGAAAAAAGATAGAATTTTTTAGAATTTTGATATTCTATAATCTATCCATAATCCATATTTAATATTTAATGAGGAATTGAGGAGAAGTCGAGAAGAGAATTTTGATAATCCATAAGACCATAATCCATATTTTTATACCATGTTAAAACAATAAACCATACAAGCATTACACTGATAGTCTGATACACACAAAAGTTAGATAGTAGAAACTAGAAGGTAGAAACAAAAAATAAGAAAAAGAAAATATATAGTCTAGGACACAATAGTTAACACTCAACAGTCAACACCAAGAGTTAAGCACTCAAGCGTCTTCAACTCTTCATTCTTCAATCATCATCGTCATCTTCATAAGGAATAATGCAAGCCTCATCTCCCTCCATCATCATCAAAGTCATCTCCGTCCTCAACGTAATGCTTGTCCTCCTCTATTTCTTCTGAATCTGCCCCTTCCTCCTCCTCTTCTTCTACATCTATTTTCGGTTCTTTTAAATTCAGAAATTGTCTAATCTCATCCTAAATAGCTTCAAGAACCTTTTTACAAGAAGCAACATTTCTTTTAATATCGGCAAGATGTTTCTCGAATCGGTTAATACCCCCACTAGTATCGTTTTCACAAAAATCACACCTTATACAATTTTTATAGTTTGGTTTCGGGTTATGACCAAACTTCCAACCCAGATCACTTCTAGTAGAACCAGAAATAGATCTATTCAAATGACAAGGATTTTGTTCTTGTTTTTGTTTTACAGAACTCATATATTGCTTAATCTCCTCACGTATAGCTTCAGAAACATTTTTAAAAGGGGCAACATCCCCCTTAATAACGACAAGATGTTTCTTAAACCGGTTTATGCCCCTTTTGTGTCTTTTTCACAATAATTGCATCTAATGCAATTTTTTTCATTTTGATTCAGGTTATATCCATATTTCCAACCCGGATCTCCACTTCGACTAGATCCTGAAGAAGACATCTCAAAATAAAACATGAAATCTAGAAAATAAAGTTTTGCACTTACTTTAATTGCTCGAATTCCAAACTTCCACCTTTGCGATGTTTTCTGGTGCTAAAATATTCAAAAACACCCTCTAATAGGATTAAACAAACTCCAACACTAAATCTAATCAACCTGGGTGATGTTATTCCGTAACTTTGAGAAATACTTCGATCCCATGAAAATCACAAAAACTAGTTTTTTTAGGTTTTTTTCTCTCAAAAATGGATTCTTGTGGGTTTAGGTTTGAAAGCTTTCATTTTTCAAACAAACTCAATAGAATATAAAAAAAAGTCATTTCCGCCCCTGGGCGGAGCGCAAACCCTGAGCAGCCGCTTAGAGCTGAGCCCTGAGCGCCCACTTAGGCGAGTGTCGTACCGCCTAGGTGGCCGCCTAGGCACCACTGCCTAATTTTGGCGCCTAGGCCTAGACGATGCACCCAAGCCTTCTGGACTACCTTGGCGCTAGGCGATCCGTGTTTTGAAACAATGCTTACTTCCTGACCATTTAAACAAAAAGTTTTAAGTGTCATTATGCAAATGATAATAAGGATTCAATCTGAAAAGGCAAATAGCTTCAACGCATTGGACTAAGACTTACTTCCTAACCATTGACCAAAAGTTTTAAGTGTTATTATGCAAATGATAATACACAGTATGCATCATGAAAACAAAAACGAAACCAACTTGAAATTGCAATTAACCCCATATGAGATCAAACGTATTCATATCAAAGAATCAACAATGTATCCCAATAAAAATGAAATTGAACATGATATCTAATAAAACACTAGGAGACAACACTTTTTAATGAACAGTAGAGAATCATTTCACCTGCCAAACAGATTGCCAGCGACAATGGTGCTCCCCTGGACATAGTAATCAACACTTTCTGTGACTTCTCCTAAAAGATCAGCTGTTTCAAGGACCTATACATTTGTCATACCACCGAAGAGAAGATGTAAGCTAATCAAACCAATGCAGTACTTCTGCAACAATTTCGTATGAGAGACAGAATAACAATACGGTCAGATCAAAATCAATTAGCTGACACTGTTTCAATTTGGTTGATCAACATAATTAGAATTTATAAACATTGTATCTTTAGACCAAGGTTTGAAAAAACGGATCGATGACCCGGATTGTCCATCCAAAAACCACGTCGGATCGACCGATCAGCGATCAGGATTGGAGAATCGGCAAGAGCTTGCCTCAAATGTTTTTTAAAAATAACTAAAAATCATTATAAATAATGTTATTTGGGTTTTTAAAAAAAATAGGGGCAATAAATTATGGATTTTTATTATCTTGCAAAATTAAGTGAATAGTGAGATACCGTTTCGTGCTTGAATGCCTGTCGATCACATTTTGGTTGTGTTTCTGCCCATTATTTCATGGGGTTTTTCTCTCTCTCTCTAAAGATGAAGAGGGAGGAAATGTTGGTTGTATTTCATTATTTCATGTTATGTTTTGGAACAAAGTTTCTTTTTTTAAATAAACAACCTCAATCTCAATTTATTAAATTATTTCCAAAGTCTCAGCACATGCTTACAATTACAAAAAAAAACATATCCAAATAGCAACAAAACCTTTCCACTTTTAACCTTAACACCATAGAAAGAAAGTACTGCCCTATCGACATTGTTGTTGTCGGCAAGGGCAAGGCAAAAGACAAGGAAGCACGCCATTACCAGGCATTTCAACCACTAGGAGGTAAATGGAAGGGGAAGTCATCACCAGTCAAGAATCAACAGAGAAAAGAAGCATCCCTTGCTGCTATCGACATGTAATGAACCTCAGAGAAATCGTGGAATTTTCAGTTCATTTTTTATAGGTTATAAAGGAATGTATAAATAGGATGCAGCAAAGTACATATTCCCCATAAAATCTAGTATAACAAAACACAAGTTACTGGAGGCATACCATTGTTCGAGACTCCAGGCTGATGATCAAATACGCATGAAACTCATCACCTTCTGCCGCAACTTTAGAAGAATCGGTTGAATGGCTGCGTGGATTTTTGTGGTAGACGGTCCAAATTCCTTTGACTCCAGTAAGCTCAACCTGCACAAAATTTCTTAAAGTTAAACATAAAAAAAACAAACAACTGGATAAATAAACTTTCTAGAGCTTTTCAATATAATATCACAAACTAGGTAACAAAAATATAATCAAATCACGTAGGACATAAACAAGTACAGCTCAACTGATCAACCTAAATATCGGCTCCTATCTTAGCACCACTAAGGTGCATAAAGGCAAACAGACCTCAGTAACCAATTCAGGACGGATAGATTGTTGAAGTAGACAAAGAGCGCCATTCTTTCCATGACCAGAACAGCTCACCTGAAAACAAACAATAGGGTAAAATTGTTCCCTCCAGTTACTCAGTTTGTCACGACTTATGATGAATGGATGCATGAAAAAGCACCAGTACAAGATATGCAACACAACCCTTTCAATAGGAGAAGCATCCAAATAATTCTCAAGGGCGCCTGGTGCCAAAGCGGCGCCTAGTACCTCAGGCACTCAAAGGTGTGAGATATATACACATTTTTGCATATATCTGCTGTCCATATGCACATATATGCCTATATACATGTTAAATATGTACATTTATGCATTTATATGTATTCTAAGATATACAAATATATGCGCATGAATGTTGAAGCACGTTCAAATCACTGAAAATTTTGCTTCTTTGAATAACTCAAATAGTGAGGGAAAAAAATACACAAGTACACAGTGTATTAGTGACTTGGTGTCCATCCAATATACAAATACATAGTACATTAGTGATTTAGTGTTCATACACCATAAACTCTATAGTCCATACTTCGTACATTCATACACATCACCGATGAGATTAAAGACCAATACAAAATGATGTTGTACAAAATATGCTATACAAATTAAAAGAAAAAGATGTTTAATTATTCAATTTTTTGATGATTTATCGTCAATATTTCAGTTGCCTAACAAGCTTAGAATCACCCAAAAGTCTTCCAAGAACCTCATTTGGACACTAAAATTAATTGCAATAAGATATATGGTAAGATTTTGGATGATCCTACGTACTTCTCAAAACTTTCGTGTTCCAAAAAAATCACAAAATCCATCAATTTTGGGTGTTTCTTGGGCATAAGAAGATCTCTTTTTGCCTTGGGGGGTCAGAATACCACCCACTTTTCATGGGTCAAAATGACCAAAATGGTCCTCTCCATTTTTATGTATGATCCTAGGCACCTGCCCAGGACTGGACACTGGGAGCCTGCCTGGGCAGGAGCCCAAGAACTTCGCCCTAGGAAGGCCCGCCCAAGCCTAGGCAAGGCGGCCTATGGCCCCTGGGCACCCAGGCAGCCACCTAGGTGCTGGACGGGCTGTTTTTGAAACAATAAAAATAAATAAACTGAATTCAGCATAATAACAAAAACTTATGAACCTCAATATTTGATGCAAATATCATTTATTATCAAAAGGAGAGCAATATACAGCAGAGAGGATTGCATAACCAACCAATTCATAGTTACTTTGCTTGGCAACTCCTGAAGCATTTGGATCAGCATTGATCCTCAGGCCATAAGAGAAGTCTTTCAATGGACCAACATTTAATAAAGAATCTCTCACTGCAAATGAAAAGGATTTCTGCTGCACATAAACCAAATACAATTGAGAAAAATCACAAAAGAAAAAACCTGGAGAAAACACGACACCATCACGAACCAAATGATGCAAAGGCGATCAATGTTGATATTTCATGCAAAAGCCTAAAACACTGCATCTAATCACCATCAAGATACTCATCAGATTCATAAAATTCCCAATAGTGAATTATTAACTCAAAATCCTAGCAACCTCGAGTTTATTGGTCAAAAACAGAGGATACCTAGAATTCTTTTTTTTTTTTTTGAAATACCTAGATTTAAGGATGTCCAAAACCAGCAACTTTTGTCATAAATCATGACCATTTCCTGATTAGCTAGAGACAAGATAAATATGGAGATAAATGCATGAAGGGCAATTGTCTTGCATATTTAAATGAAAGACACTACATTATGACATAGCTGACCGCAAATAATTGGGATAAGGCTTGGGCGATGATGATGACATTACACTATTGACATTTTGTACTAGAAGATCACAATTGTATAAGATATTATGATTAAAAACACATCAATTATTTTGTTACATACAGTATAAATAAAGTTTCTCACTCTATGAAAACCAAACTGTCAGATGAAGATCACCAAATCAAATGAACAGTGAACAAAATTGACAATATGTGGATATTGGTATGAAAATCCACAACGATAACCGCTCAATCATAACAGTAAAGAGATAAATAAAATTTTCCCCATGAGAATCCATTAAACTGAAGAACGCAGAGAGTTCACTGAATCTACAGAGCTCATTCAATCTTGAAACAAACATCAGGATTTATTTCAATAATCAAAACAACATAAAATTTAAAAATCTGCACTATCAAATATTCATAGATTTTGCTGCATGATAATACTACTGTTCCTCAATGCCAGAAGCACCACCACTCTCATTGCAAATTGAAATGGGGCTCCAAAAATATAAACTACTAAATGCAAGACAAAATAAATCCAAAATAAGAAGCATACCAGACCTGCGCAGGATCTAAGTTATTTGGAGCCGAAACGTACAGAGAAAGCTCCTCATTTACATCTTGTGAAACATCAGATGATGCCCTACGTAACCTCTTCGCCGCAGGAGCATCCCCCTCAATTTCTACACCCTATCATGAAAAAAGAAGTTGAAGAAAAGAGGCATCCAAAACTAAGACATTTTCCTATGCAAAACAAAATCAACAAAAAGAAAAAAAAGAACTTGGTGAACACAGTTGCACAGATGCACCAGGCGGCTAGACTTCTAAGAAAAACATAGAAGCGACAAAGATCAAGTTTGCGACAAGGTGCATTCATATTCAGCCAATATGGCAAAGGATTATGCTGACAGTGACATATGTTACACAAACTTTCTTGAGGCAGCTATAATGATCATCTCCAAAGCCTAACATCACAATCCCAGCTTTAGCAAGCATCTTAATACCAAAATTCATATCTCAACTGAAAGAATAAACCAATTCTCCAGAATGCATTCCCATAAATGTCTTACCAAACAACAATATTAAATTTTAGATTATAGATATGGTCGAATTGTGAACCTGAGGAAATTTCAGACCATATTTGTGAAACTAGCTTCTGAAAACTACCCAAACTTTTTCGTGAATACCCATGTTTGCCGAAGTAGTTACCATTTCATTCGCTTTGTATTACATGAACCACATTTATTGTGTTAAATTTTTAAGCACAGATAGAAAATCATCACAAATTTCAATTAACCTAGGACTAGGTGAATATCACCTTCTAAATCTATCTAAAGATGTTCATGGGGGAAACCATGAACCTCCACCTGTACAACCTTTTAAGAAGGACCAGAGCGTCTACCCAGACGTTGAGTCAATTGTACATAGATGGACTAAAAAAGCAATCGACCACAAAACTTGCTTCTTACGAAATGCTTCCACACCATTACATCCAAGTTGCCTGTTGAGCATCCATCACATTTAACTTCCTCTACTCTTGAATGTTAGGATTATCAATCCTCGATAGTCTCTACACACTCTGAACTTGTGATCACATCCATTCATTCATCCCTATAACATATCTAATGTTTAAACACCCTGTCATGATTCTGGTAAGTGGTAACTGCACTGATGATTAATCATCTAACAATATCCATTAACCACTCATTCATTGCATTGCAAATTCGGGAAAATGTGGCGAATGTGTTCTAAGTTCTTCGCAAATCTATGAAGGAGGTGACAGAAAAAAATAAAAGGAAAATAATCAAAATGAGTGACAGCTCTCATAACATTTCACATCACAGGTTGATGTTACTGCTGAGAATGTAAAATAATAGATGAAGAAATGACAGAAATAAACTCATTCCCACAAAGAGAAATACTTGCAACCATTTTTGTAGACAGTAAATTTTGAACCTCCTCCCAGGAGTGGGCATAATAAGCAATATTATGAATGACAGCAGAAAAAGAAGCAATTTAATTTAAGTGCAGACCTCATCTTTTCCCTGTCTCGAAGTCAGAATTGATTGTGAAGCCCCAGAATTAAATTGAACTAGAAGGCTGTCTCCCAAACGGCTTCCAAGGAAGAAGAAGTGATTACTGATTGTTGTGATACCCTTTTCACATAAAAAGAAGGAAAGAATGCCAAAATTGTGGTCAACTGGATATTCTCAAAGGGCATATGTATAAGAAGTCACAGGGGGGGGGGGGGGGGAAGTCAAATTCTGTTGAATCTAACTTATCAGCAAAACACAATTAAAAAAAGGTTTAGCATAAAGGAAGCTCAACACACCGATGTCAAGACTGAAGCTCTGGACTTGGAAAGTTCAAGTCGTTGCACAGTTCTGCAGGGGGGAAAAATATATATAGATCTCATAACACATGGATCCAAGCCCAATGGCAATATCAAGACATAAAAGCTGGACATCATGGATAATAATAAGAAAATAGGACATTTACAATGTGTATAATCCGGTTCTTACCTCCCATCATAAACCAAAGTGAGCAAGAGCAGTTCTCCAGTTTTTATTGAAAACAGGGCAACGTCATTTGACAGCCACGTTGCATGAGCTGCATCAAGCTCCACATTAACATTTGATCGTGGCATCTCTTGGCTGAAATGAACAAGACAAACTGAACCAGAATATTACAAAATAAACAAAGTCACATTAACAATAATTGGCATAAAATTAGCTTCGGATATCCATAGAAGAAGCACGGCATATCAAACAATATACTAAATTAAAAAATTATACAAACCATACCAAAGATGAATATAATAAGATAAAGGAAGTCTAACAAAATCTATCAGAACTTCCAAACCCAGAAGGGAATAAACATGTAAATTGATGGATCAGGAGAAGACCTGTTCTCCCCAGCAACCGCGAAATCGTTCAAAGCAAGAGCACATGACATTGACTGCCAAAGTAGGAACCCATCACAGAGGGATTAGACAAGAGAAATCGGAAAAGTTTGCAGCTTCAGATTCTTGGTATTAAAAAAAGATTAAAAAAAATGCTAACATTATAGGCCAGCAGAAAGGCACAAAATTTTTGACAAAGTAGTTTACCTGACTATGATAATGAATAGAATTGGCACATATCACAAGCACACCGCCAATTGGAGAAGGCACACTAAGGAGCTTATAAGCATCATGAGGAAGATTCTGATTGGAAAGTAAAAAAAAAAAACCATAAAAAATGATGAATTCTGTGATAATCACAAACATAGGCACAATTTGAGAACCTGAACGTACGAGTGATGAAACTAATACGGTTTATCCAAAGACTACTCCATAGATTCACAATGTGAAAGCAAAAGACATCCAACAAGAAGAACAAAAAAGGTACTTGGTCCCAATACGCCAGCTAAGAAATGCCAAGAGACGTGTTCGTAATTGTTTGCAGATCATTGTTATTCTTTCAAACCAATGCATTTTCTTACTGTTTTCCTTACCCATCCACATCTTAGTAATTGTACATATGCCTAATGGTAAAGTTGTCCAATTTTTTCACATTTATGTTTCTCTATTTAAGGTACAGAACCCCGAAGCATCACATAATTTTTACCAACCTTGCTTCTTCAATATTCACTCTCTCTCTCTTCTTCTCTCACTCTCTCTCTCTTCTTCTCCACTATTTGATGCTTTATTGCAGGAACTTGCATGGCTTCAAGCCAGATAGAGTTATCCCCGTGTTAGCACATCCTCATCAGTCTCTGAACAAAATTCTTGCTAAATAGGTGCTGCACATTTCTCAATACTAGGACCAGATTTTTATTTTCCCGATAAGAAATCATTTTAAATATTTTGTTTCTATAAAGGGTGCAGTTTGTATAGAGCCAAGGCTCTAAACAATCAAAGTAAAGTGCACCATCAAATAGTGTCGAGAAATGTGATTTCAATAGTGGAAATCTTTGTAATAGCTTTCAAATATATTTTCATTTTTAATTATAAAATTTAAAGCTTCAAAAATAGTGTAGATCGAGTTGATCTATGAAAACTTAAAAATCTTGAAAATTGACAGTCCAAAAATGCATTACAAGTTGCACTATTTCCAAAACTTGAAATCCATTTTTTCTCATGTCCACGCAACTTGATATCGAGATGATCAATTGAGGATATTTGGGCATCAAAACAACCTCGTCTAGTGAAATTTTTGAGGTGGCTTCTAATTTGATTGTTTAGAGCCTCGGCTCTATATAACTTTTTCCTTCTCCAGATAAGGAATCATTTTAGGTCCAACTTCCAACTTCAGTAAGAAGGTCACTTGGGTTAAGGACGATTACAGTTTCTTCCAAATTTTTACTAGTATTCTAGAATATAGAATTTTATTGGTTTGGCTGGTTCGTATGACAAGTTAAGGTTTTCTAATCCCTACACTTATTTAATGCTTAATGCATAGAAGTTGATTTATCATGTGGGAGAGATTCAGCACACATCATTTTTTTCAACCCTGTTTCTCCATGCAAAGAACTAGAACATGTGATATGTAATTGTAGGTAGACCAGTGGAACATGCAAGTATTTCTGAATGCTGCCACGAACTCCATGATTGGTTTATTTGCTGCTGATACCAAGACAGAGAATTATTGCAAGGAGATTGTTTCTTCTACCACTCCAACTCCTTGCCATTCCTTTCTCTAAATAGTATTGAATAGTCCAACAATATTGGCATCCTTTGACTTTTTAAAAACTAAAGATGATAATAAGTACCTGTGAAAATTCTCCTAGACAATGGGTAGCTCCGAGATACTAGAGCTGCTGATCAGAACTTATGAAAATATTCACCAACAAAGGTAATGATAAATTTATTATCTGCAGTTTTCTTTTTAAATTTTTAACCAGTGTTTTCTTTACCCCTTAGAGTAGTATGGTAAGTATTACTGCCAGTTTCACTAACTTAGTTGTTTCTATTCTTGGTGCGTTCCTCGTGCCACCATTTGAACTTTATTCAGTTAGACATGCACCCATGCCTACGTACAAAAAGCAAACTAGCAGTATAAATATTCACAAGGTTGACGTCATTCATCCCAAAATATTGAAGAGATTGGAAGCAAAGGGCTTACACTGGCAGACCATATGAGCGGGTGCTGTTTTAAGGTTGTACTGATACTAAATGCCGAAATCATGCATGTGTGATGCTTCCATGAGAGACGCCCAGCCCAAGTCAGCTCCTTTTCATGAAGAATTACCATAACAGGCTCAATATAGCCTGCAATGTACAAAACCAGGACAATCGCAGCAAGTAAAAACTCCAGGTAAAAAAAAATGAAGCAACATTGCGACGTGTGCACTACTCCAAAATGATAAGTATGAACTCCTACCTTGTTACATATGCCAAGAATGCAACCAACTTTATCCATTAAAAGATAACTTTATGCACACTGCAATCTTTCAACCGATAGAATACAAATGAACACTTGAAATGTTCTAAAGATCTTACCATGAACAAATACAAAATCTTTTACATGTTTCATGTCAAGCTCACGAAGGCTAATCACATAGGAAGATTCAATCCGTATAGAGACAGTTCCGGTGGGGCCATTAGCATCATCATCTCCAACAAAACCATAGCCCGCCTAGCATGTAATAACAACAAAAAAACTTGTGAGCAAACCAAAACATATTGCAAACATCTTACCACTGAAACAATTCATACACCATGATATAGCAACGATCTCCAATAACAAAAGTTAATGAATGCTTTCAATTACCATTTAACTGGATTCACATATTTAACCAGATTGGGAATGATTTCTCACCTAACTCACAGTATATGGTTTTAGCCATTACTACGACATAAGAAGAGTTCAACAAAGTTGGGGAGTCATAGGACAGCCTATGGGCACTCCATGAGATCAAAATGTCACATGTTTAAACCTTACTAGAAGAGAGGAAAGACCTTTTACCAACACAATACATAAGTCCTGATAACTCAATAACCACTATGACAGTGTAAATGGGCAGTTGTGTTTCCCTAGTGAAGCAATCAGGAAGACCTACCGTGACCAGAATTTATCATTTTTTCACAGGTATAGAATAGGAAACTTGATTTCAAGGCCAAAATTCCTTAGCAAGTCCATCTCAAGCCATTGTTTGATGGTGTTGGGCGTGTGTCCCTACATGCTTGGAGACCATCCTCTTTCAGATTCCAGTTAATGCACAGGAGTATTTAGTGATCAGAAAGAGGGAGAAGCGTAACGGTGGTTTAACTTATTGATTCAAGCAGTTGAAGGGAATTAAACTTTGTAAGAGCCAAGTGTTTAGCCAAACTGAGTCAAGAAAATCCAAGATACCGCTAGATAGAGAAAAAGGATAAAGTAAGAGATGATCAGCTTCAATAATATAAGAACATGGGCTTCCCCCAAAACAAATACAAGAACACGGACAATAAAAAGATTAATAACTTATCCAATTATGAGCACATATTCTTGTGTGTGTATATAAGTTTAAAGGGGAGTTGGGTGAGCATGGGGGCGACACGTCTAGTCGGCCGGCCCCGCATCGTCGTCCCCCGCTTCGCGTGTGCATGCACACGTGTGTGACCCCAGTGTCGTGCATTGTGTGGGTGGATAAGGCGTGCACTGCAGTGTGATGGCAAACCCACAAATTAAAGTTATGAGGTAAGAATTACCTTGAAAAGGTTGAGTTCGGGACGCATCCAAGCGATGGCGCTCTTAGATCCCGGCTTAGAGTCAACATAGAAAGCCTTCCTACATCCATCGGCTACCAGGGAATGGGATGTATAAGTCACGGAGATTCTCCCAAGGGGAGCTCGACCTCGCCTTTGTGACCCGTGAGCTTGGGATGTGGCTTGATTCCACTCACTCACTCCTCTCACTATGCTAGAGTCTTCGAGTCGCGTGCTAGTGATTGCCTATGGTCTTATATGCTCATTGCGGTTTTGGTTCGTAAAAGACCTAGGCGTAGGCTAGGTAGGCTTGGCTGGCTCATGTTGGGTTTGGTTCAGTTCGAGGTTGGCTTGGGTTGACTACAGTAGGTACTATTGGATTCAAGTTAGGTCGAGTTTAGGAAGGTCGAGTGGGTTGAAGGTTCAAGCGGTTTGGGAAGGAGCGTGTGAGTTAAGGGGGTAGGGCGTGTGAACTAGAGAAGGGTCAGTTAGGTTAAGAGGATGGGGCGAATAAGAAATGGAAGAAGGCCAACCGGAATCCGATAGAATTCCAACAGCACCTCCCCTAGGGGGGTATAAACAACAAGAAAAGGTGCTCGACGATTAGCCGAAGCACCCCGGAGGAGTCCAAGGTGGGGTCCACCGGGTTTAAGCCCGTCTAGGCACCGCCAAGGAAGAGCCTCTTTAAGAGGGTTAACCTAGACTAAGTGGGTTAGGTTAGGTTGTGGTGTATAATAGGGTGTAAGGTATGGAGTAGGGTAGAGCATAGGATGTGGAGTATGATAGGTGTGGACTAGGGAGTATAGTAGAGTATGAGGTAGGGAGTATACTAAAATATGGGAGTATGAAGTATGATGGAGTATGAGGTAGGGTGTAGGATGGGATATAGGGTATGGAGTAGAAGACATGTGGATTGGGTGGTTAAGTTATGGGAGTATGGTTAGGTTAGGCTTAGGAAACCCTTGGTTAAGTGTAGAGACTTAACCAAGGTGGGCTAGGGTTAGGTTAAACTAACAAGGGGAGGTTAACCTAGGGTTACGTTTAGGGTAAGGGGCAAGATCTCTTTTGCACAAAAGTTTTCTCTCTCCTTTCTCAAGGGGATAGAATTTCATTAACCACAAAGCAAAAAGAGTCCTCCTTAGTTACATAAGTAATGGGGTTTACATAGAGCTCCCCCTTTGAACAAGAGTGGATGCTCAAAACCCTAGAGAATTGAGTAAAAAGAAATATATAAAAAATACAACTAAAATTCATGTAAATGGAAGATTGATCAAAAATGACATGCATAATGTCCAAAATTGACAATTAGGTTCCTCAAAATGGGCCTATTCCCATCCACATAGTATAGGGCCCTGGCTTTGGCATATCTGGGGCCAAAATGGGCGATCTATCACTGGAAAAATGTAGATTGTCTTGCCACGAACGTTTTGGTATATGATTTGCAAAGAACCATGAGGATTTGATGTAGTTCTTGATGGCTTTAAGTTTTATGGTTTGCATGCAAGCGTTCCTTGATGTTCTTCGATCAATTGCTCCAAAAATGCCAAGTTTGTTGTGGATCTTTTGGTGGTAAATTGAAGGCTCACCAAGAATCATGCGAAAAGACCTCCGATGACCGAGTTATGATTTCGGTAAGTCAATGAAAACCAATAATTCTGCTACATCTAAAGTTGTGCCACTTTTGAGCCTCGGATGGCCACCGATCCAAACTCCAATTGTGATTTTTCTTATGTCAAATTGAAAATAATCGAGTCACAATCAAAATGCACCAAATTTGAGCTCGAATGGATCGCTGAATGTCGAGTTATGATCAAAAGAGTGCAAAGACGTCACGCAAACTGATTTTTACGTGAACTTCAAAACTTGCGGACTTATCTCTAAGATTTATTTCAATCCGGCCGACGATCATGTGCGACATATCCAAATTTCAGTTCAATCCGACTTGCGGTCGTGAAATCCTGGATAGTATAAAAACAACCCACTTTTAGAAAGTAGGGCCCAAAAAGGCCCATTTGGTGTGAAATTCGAGAGTTAGGGGTTTTTCGGCCTTTTGAATTCATTCGTGGCGATCGGGAAGCCATCTGAGGTCAAATTCTAGGAGTTTTACTGAACTGTTCATCCGTGCACCTATGGAGTACAGTACTCCTTTACCTCACTTTTCTCATTTTGTGTTGTTGCCATGCTCAATTGGGCTGAAATTTGGGGGATATGTTTGGGGTACTAGGCCCACTTTTGTGCTCTTTCTGAGGCGAGATGATGTCATACAAGGGCTCTTCAAATCATGGGCTTTATCACGCACGTGCTTCCATGGTTTTTCGAGCATACTGAGTGGCCAGGAGTCATGGTTGCCGTCTCTATTATTCGCACAAGTGTCGAGTGCGTTAAAATGCATACAAACAGTGTCCTCCACCATGTGTTGCTCCCAAGTCAATGGCCCTTATCCTAAACTCTCTCTCTCTCTCTCTCTCTCTCTCTCTCTCATCCTCTACCATGTGTTGCTCCCAGGTCATTGGCCTTTGTCCTAAATTCTCTCTTGCATAGTCTCTCTCTAAACCTGAATTCTCTCTCTTGCATGATCATATCCCCCTGTCCTTACCTAATTCTCTCCCACTCTCTCATGCACTCATCTCTCCACCCCAATTAATTCTCTCTCCCTTTACCGTGATTGGTTATATCTTTCTCTTAAAAGACTTATGAACCACTTCTATATTTAGCAGCTTGAACCCTTAAGGCTGGTTCTCAAAGTGAATTATCATCTCTTCTTGTTTTGAAAAAGTTTATTTTATGTATATATTGATAATAGAGGATTTACATTAGTTTCATACCTATCTAACCCAAGGGTTGGGTAGTATGTTGTTTTGTACAAAAATGTGGTGCCCAAAATAACAAAAAAGAAAAGCCTCTCATGCAGGAGAGGGATCAATCACAAAATTGACTCTAGCAACCCCATCCTCAATTAGACTCTCTTCAAGCATGTCTAAAAAAACTCCAGGGAGATGAAAATGTATGCTCTTTAGGTGAACATTTGCTCTAAGTTCAAAGGAAACGCCCATAGTTTAGAAATTAGTTAATCACATTCTTCGAGTCTCCTTCAATGATAAGCAAGAATCCCCATCTATTGAACAGTGTAAGTCCATAAATGAGAGTTTTTTCCTAGCTACTATGAAGGAGGCGACTCTCCTATCGGCCCCATGTAGATTAGCAGTGAAGTGATGAGTGATATCTGAATATGCACCCTATGCCCGCTGGTCCTAGTTGCAAAGGAAGAAGTCATCAAAATTCAGTTTAATGGTTCCAATTTCTGAAGGTAAGCACTGTTGGGGAGAAAAGGGCAACGTAGAAATAAGATGCATATGGTCTGCATGTTATTTGCGCATCACACAATAGTTTGCTGGGGAAATGCCTCTAAGCTGGACGTTGTAGACTGTGAGCACTTTTTATTAATGACTACCCAGGTAAAGACATGAATCTTCAGGGGTACCACAATTGAGCACATATTACTGGGTAGTGGTTGTGGTTGTTGCTTGACTGCAACTAACTTTAAAAAGATGTTACTGAGGATGTGCTGGATGAAACACCATATATTTTCCCAACCTTGTTGGGGTTTGAAAAGGACATTTAGAAGCGAGAGGAGTGCTACTAACTCGTATATCTCTACTTAGGTTAGAATCCTAAATCTCGTGGACCACACCATTGCCCACCAATGATTTCATAAGATTTGTGAGTTGTGATCCACTAACAATGTAATGTGGCTTGGTACGAGAGTGTTCAGAGAGCAATCACCCAGCCATCAATTCTTCCACATTCTAACAATTTAACCACAAACCTGAATCGACTAACAAAGCTTAGATAGGTTGATGTGATGCCTTTCCATACCCCTGACCCCCGCGTCATTGGCGACCCCTTGGCAGCCAGCCCAAATTGTCGTGTCCCATAAGACAAACCTTCAGCCTTCATCGTTGGCGTCCTTACACACAAAAGAAACTCCCCTTGCAATGTCAAAAAGGGAGCGCCTCAGCATTCCTTATCATGGCCCCTATCAATGAGCACAGGAAATTTGGATCATTGTTGAACCAGGAAAATTTGCTTTAGGATCAACTCAGGGTCCATGGTTTTCACAAGTATTTGCCGTAACCCTGTAGGCAACTTGCCTACCAATTTATAATTAACTGTGATGTAGTCGCCACAAATATTGCCTATTTCTTTGAATCCACTTCTATGTTGTAGCCATGACAGGGAATGCCATATCCCGCAAAACTTCAAAGCCCACAAATACAGTTGCCATTGATTCAAGTGCAAGGTAGCTCCGATGGATGGGGCTAGTGGAGTTCAGACCGTGAGTTGCATCTTCTCTAGAGGGGTAGGAAAGGAGAAGGCTTCCATAATGAGCGACCTGGGTGCAAAGACTGGGTTGGGACTAGATTTTCTTACCCTCTTCATTTATTGCTTTTAAAGATAATCTTTGTGACTGAAAGACACCCACAAGTTCACTGCAGCAGGCCAACAGCTATTCTTCCTTACGTCTAACACTCCCAATCCTCCTCCTCCGCCCCCCCCCCCCCCCCCCGGCAGGGGCCCTTTTGAGGTAAGGCAGCAGAGATCTACTAGAGTTTGGGGATGGGGTATCAGAGTATCTATAGTGGAGGTCCATTCTCTAAGTGTGTTGAAAAGTGGTTCATGCTCAAGAAAGACAATGATGTTGATAGAGATTAAACTACAAAAAAAGTTGTAATATAGGCCAAGGAGGGGCTTATCCTGCGAGATTGTTAAGGTTGGTGGCAAGATTCAAAAATTCGGCTGCCCAGTGTGTTAGTTTTAGTCACGGTAGATAACCAGACAGTTTGTGGATACCCTGGCAAATGGTCTAAAAACTGACTGTCATTCGATGGGTTCACTCACAATCAATTGCCAGACTTACAGTCGATGGCTTGACTTAAGTCGATGGCCTGACATACAGTCGATGGCCTGATTCACTATCTCAACTCCCAGGAAAATTTTGGCAGCACCCCCCCTTATCCGAAATCTGTGACGAAAGAATAATACCAGAAAACTCCTAGTACCAGTCAAACTCCAATAGGAAATGGAGCAAGTTTTGGAGGTTATATCTAGGAACAAAACAGTCCTAGTACCAGTCAGACTCCCGTAGGAATCGGATGACTATGTATATATCTAGAATCTGGAAGCAAGAGAGGAGCTCGTTTCTTCGAAGTGTTTAATGCCACCGACTCGGTTAGGAAACCGATATGCAAACGGTACCCGGTGAGAACATTCCCAGGATATAGCCAAATCAGAAAGAAATTCCTAAATCTTTGAATTGCACGTTCAAAGATTCGCTCAAAACCACAGTAAAATCATACTGATATGTTTTTCTCTGTTACCAAAATAATTCGACAGACTATTTCAAATTATTCCCAAATAACTTCTCTGAATTAACAAGAAGATACTCCTTAAGCATTCAATAAGTTGTAACAATCTCTACAATAGGTAAACAGACATCATGGAACATGGCATACCCATCATAAGTCACTGTGAAAATGCACTTAGAGAGAGAGTGAGTAAGTAGTACGATTTTTTTTATTTTCACACACCAACTAACCAACTTAATCTCTGTCTATAATGAAAACGAATATATAAGGAAGGAGAGATTGATAGGTCATGAAAACAAAGGACCACATCATTACCAAAACATGATCTCATGTGATAACACATCATGAGCATGTGGCAAATATAAAGAGTACTAAAAGGAGAGAGAGATGAGAAGGTGCCACATGTCGCCCAAAACTTAAGGAAATCAAGGAGACTCCAGGAGTTAACTGACTAAAGAGGTAAAAGAGAAAGAAAAGAAAGTGTGGTCCCTATAACCACCCAAAGTAAAGAAGTCAAGCATAAAAGAAGAAGTAGAAAAGCCGTGTTTGTTTTGAAACAAAACAAAATAGTTTTAACAATCCCCCACCTATTCCAAAGCACAAGGACTGCCAAAGAACTTATCAGGAAAGAGAATGCATAAGGGAAGGTGTCTAGGATACTTGAACCTTCGCATAGTGTTATACAAAACGCTTATCAGGACAGTGAGTGAACGAACGTTGAACTATATCCATAAAAGATAAGCCTTCCACATACCACACATTTCCTTTCAAAGACTGATTTTCTAAAAGGCTTGCTCTTTAAAGACCCTATGCTTATCCTATTTTCAAGAATGCTCTAAGAAATGCCCAATTTCCATAGGAAGCGGCCTCCACCTCCACACTCATATAGGTGAGTCCATGAAAGATGTCCAGCAATGCGACACCCCAGCTAAGGCCTTACATCATCTAGGTAAATGGAATCATTAAGAGCAAGCTCAACCTCTTTTTCATTACAGTAAATACACCACACAGCCAAGGATAGGGCAAAAATCTTACAAATTTCCATAATATAAAATTTTGTGTAAACTTACTTCAGACATCACAAGAGTGACTTGTTTGTCGCTTTGAACCTTAGACTTGGGATCTCTATCCTTAGGTAGGGTTCCCATCACTCTGTGGCATAATACAACTAGGTTTCAATCCCATCCGTCTAGTTGTCAGACTTGGTCCCTTGTAAGGCATTTAGTTAATGGATCCGCCAAGTTCTGGTTAGAGTGAACATGGAGTACTGAAATAACTCCATTTTCCAACAAAAGTCTCAATTGTGCCTCAAACGAATAAATCTAGATTTTTCAATATAAATTTTACTTTTCGCTCGGTATACTGCAGCTTCACAATCACACCATATTGAGACTGCAGGCATGGACCCAGAGACAAGTGCTATGTCTACCAACAAGTTCATTTGCCACTTTTTTACTAGTGACTTCCAAGTTTGCTTCTTGGAACCCCAAGCAATAGCACCTCCACCAAAGGTGAAGATCCATCCGCTAGTAGACATGGATTCATCAGAATCCTTAATCCAGTTTGCATCGATGTATCGTTCCAATACAGCGGGTTCACCCACATAATGTAGGCTGTCAACGGTTCCTTTGAGATGCCGCAGGACCCTATTGACTGCATTCCAATGCTCTTGACCTAAGTTACTGGTGTATCCAATCAGCTTACCCACAGTAAAGGCGATATTTGATCTACCGCATGACATTGTATATATTATACATCCAATGACTCTTGCATAGTCCAATTGGGAAACAGGACCTTCACAGTTCTTTCTGAGTTTAAGTGAGCATCATAAGGGGACAAAACTGGCTTAGAATCGAAGTGACCAAATCTTTTGAGTACTATAGTGGCTTTGGGTTAAAACATACCCAGCCGAATTCCTCACTATTTTAATTCCAAGTATCACATCAGCTTGCCCCATGTACTTCATATTAAGTTCAAAAGACAATAAGTTCTGTGTCCTTTATGCATGCAGTATCGCTGCCTAATATGAGCACATCATCTACATACAGGCAAATAATAACAACTGCACTATCACAAACTATGACGCGCACACACGTATCAACATCAGTGATTTGAAATCCGTATGATAAAACAATTCAATAAATTTTTCATGCCATTGTTTGGGTACTTTCTTCAAAGCATATAGGGATTTCACAAGTTTACAAACTTTGTGCTCGTCCCTGAAGGACAAATCCCTCAACTTGCTCAAGATAAATTTCTTCATCTAGTTCACAATGGATAAAAGTTATTTTGACATCCATCCGATGAATAGCCAAGGAAAAGAAAACTCGAATCATAGCCATTCGTGCGACTAGAGCATGAGTGTCAAAGAAATCAACACCATCCATTTATTTAAATCATTTTGCAACCAGTCTAGCTTTATATTTTTCAATACTACCATCCACCGTAATTTTCTTTTTGAAAATCCACTTACATCCTAAGGGCTTAGAACCAGGAGGTAAATCCACCAATATCCAAGTATCATTCTTCAAGATAGATTTCATCTCATCGTTAACTGCCTCCTTCCAAAAGGAAGCGTCACGTGAGGACATGGCATCCTGGAAATTTTTAGGATCTTCTTACAAAAGATACCTTTGAAAATCAGGACCTAAATCTATTGGTTTCCTGATTCTCTTACTTCTCATGGGATCTAAATCCTCAGTGTTCTCATGCTCACCAATTTTACGTTTATTGCATTGTTCTTCATATTCATTATCTTGCTCACCAATAAAAGTGTTCAAAAAATTCTGCATCCCTGAACTCTATAATTACATTAGATTCCAGGTCAAGAAATCTATATGCTTTACTATAATTAGCATAGCCTACAAAAACACACTTAACAGATCTAGGTCCAATTTTGCGCCTCTTAAGGTCGGGTAGCCTTACCAAAGCTGCACAACCCCAAACCTTGAGGAATCCTAAAAGAGGTTTCCTTCCTTTGCAAAGTTCATATGGTGTAGCATAAGATTTTGAATATAGATCTGATTTAAAATAAAACAAGTAGACATTAAAACCTCTCCCCAAAGATTTACACGGAGGCTAGAACTGATGAGCATGCATTCACCATATCCATAAGAGTGTGATTTTTCCTTTCAGCTAAATCATTCTATTGTGGTGTGTATGGGGGCAGTAACCTGGTGAATTATTCCATTTTCTTCACAATAATTAGTCAAGTCAGCAGAACAATATTCACCACCTGTCACTTCTAAAAACCTTAATTCTTAAATTCAATTGGTTTTCAACTTCTGTTTTTGTAGACCTTGAATTTCTCGAATACTTCATCTTTGTTTCTAATCAAATAAACATAGGCGTATCTTCAGAAATCATCTATGAAAGTGACAAAGTATTTCTTCTTACCACAAGTCTGTACGCCTCTCAAATCACAGACACCACTATGTATCAATTCCAGTAACTTGGAACTTCTTTCTGCTTTAGGAAAGGGTTTCTTGACATCTTTGACCGCGCACATACATCACAGAGTATTTTCTAAATTCGCACACTTAGGAATTAGGTCTAAAGTACTCATTTTTCTTAATGCATGATAATTAACATGACCTAATCTATCATGCCATAAAGAAAAGGAGTCAAGCATATACACAGAAGAAAATGTAAATGTTTCATTTAGAATACTGAGCTTGAAAATGCCCTCAGCAGGGTAACCCTTCCCATAAAGACAACATTCTTCGACAAGATAAACTTGTCGGACTCAACAACAACTTTGAAACCCCTCTTGTCAAAAGGTATGCTGACACCAAATTTCTCCGAACTTCAGGGGGATGATATACATCCAGAAGGGTGACAACTTTACCGAACGTGAATTTTACTTCAACCATCCCTTTACCAAGTACTTTAGAGGAGCTAAAATTTCCCATAGACAGGACAATAACCTCCACCACCATTTCATAGGTCCTAAACATGTTTTTATTGTTACAAACATGTCTAGTGGCACCAGAGTCGACCCACCAGTTTGTAGTGTCCCCAACAGAATTAACTTCAAAGATCATAGTGACAAATTTTTCTTCGGCCGCATTAGCACGAACCTGTTGTCTCATTCTAATTCTACAGAATTTCTTCATATGGCCGACTTTGCCGAAAAATGGCACACCATGGGTTTCTTACCCTTGGTCTGAGTTGTCTTTGTATTTAAACTTCGGATGCTTTTCTTCTTTCTTATCTTCAATTTTCATTCCTTTTTCAGTTCTTGACTTCTTCTTTCTCGAACCTTCAACTACATGGGCTCCGACAACCATCTGAGACCTATTTTTTTTCTTATCTTGAAGTCTAGTCTCCTCTTCGATCCTCCGATGGGCCATCAACTGTTCAAGGCTAAAGTCTTCATACTTGTGCATCAGTGTGTACCTGTAATCTTTCCAGGAAAGCGGCAATTTATCGATTATTGCCCCAACATGGAATAACTCAGTAAATTTAATACCATTAGATGCAAGTTCATTGGATATGATTTGAAAATCATGAATATGAGCCAGTACCGATTTTTCTTCTGTAATTTTAAAATTTAAGTATCAATTAATGAGATACTTCTTTCTACCAGAAACTTCGTCTTTATATTTGGCTTCTAGAGCCACCCAGAATTCTTCTGCAGTTGACATTATTGAGTAAAGATCAAACAAAGGATCACCAAGTGCATTCAGGATATGCCTTTTACATATGTAATCATTTTCATCCCATGCTTCATTTTCTTCAGCAATCCGATCTGAAGTAGTCTAATCAACGGTATTCTCCCGGGAGTAGTTGGCGCAACGGGACGTGGTTTCCTTATTACATGCTCTATTTTTAAGGTCCTCAGAAGAAATAGGACCTTAGACTGCCATCTTCCGAAATTAACTTCTTCAAAGCGATCTAACCTTACTAAATCCTAGGTCATTGCTTTTAGCGAGCTTCCAACGGCCATCTTATAAAATTTAAACACTTCAAAATTGTTAGTTTCAGTCACGGTAGATAACCAGACAATTTGTGGATACCCTAACAAACGGTCTAAAAACTGATTGTCATTTGATGGGCTGACTTACAATCTATTGCCCGACTTACAATCCATGGCCTAACTTACAGGCAATCATGGCCTGACTTACAATCGATGGCGTAACTTACAATCGATGGCGTAATGTCACACCCCAAGAATTTACA
>NW_006499827.1:351700-374932 GCF_000471905.2 Amborella trichopoda
TTCTTAGAACGTATTATTATAATATTTTATTACGCTCTACCTCATACCTGAGGTGTCGCGTTAAGCGTCTGCTTTTAACATACGAAAACCACGTCCGCTAAAGGACGTGGCCAGCTGCAAGCAGCAGGAGGCAAAAGAAAAAGTAAAGGCAAAGGCAAAGGCAAAAACTTTTGAAAATAGTGATGGTCCCCAAGGACCATCATACTCAAACAGACCATCACCTATTTAAAAGCATCTTTTCTCCTTTTTTTTTTTTTTGAAATTTTAGGATTGTTACACGTAACTTACAGTCGATGTCCTGATTCACTATCTCAATTCCACCCCTTATCAGCACCACCCCTTATCCAAGATCTGTGACAAAAAAATAATATCATAAAACTCCTAGTACCAGTCGAACTCCTGTAGGAATCGAAGCAGGTTACAGAGGTTATATCGAATGACTGTATATCTGGAATATGGAGGCACGTGAGGAGCTCGCTTTCTTCGAAGTATTCAATGCCACCAAGTCGATTAGAAAACCGATATGCAAACGGTACCCGGCGAGAACACTCCCAGGACATAATCAGGTCAGGAAGAAATTCCTGAATCTTTGAATTGCACGTTCAAAGATTCACTCAAAAACAGTAAAATCATATTTATATGTTCTTTATTATTACCAAAATAATTCAATAAACTATTTCAAATTATGCCCAAATAACTTCCCTAAATTAACAGGAAGATATTCCCTTAAGCATTCAATAAGTTGTAACAATCTCTACGATAGGTAAACAGACATCATGAAACATGGCATACCCATGAAACATGGCATACCCATCATAGGTCATTGTGAAAATGCATTTAGAGAGAGAGAGAGTGAGTGAGTAGTACAATTTTTCTTATTTTCACACACCAACCAACCAACTTAATCTTTGTCTAGAGTGAAAACGAATATATAAGGGAGGAGAGGATGATAGGTCATGAAAACAAAGGACCACATCATTACCAAAACATGATCTCATGTGATGTCAACACACCATGACCATGTGGCAAATATAAAAAGTATTAGAAGAGAGAGATGAGAAGGCACCACATGTCGCCCAAAACTTAAGGAAATCAAGGAGACTCCAAGAGTTAATCGACTAAAGAGGTAAAACGAATGAAAGTGTGGTCCCTAGTACCACCCAAAGTAAAGAAGTCAGGCATAAAAGAAGCAGTAGAAAAGCCGTGTTTGTTTTGAAACAAAACAAAATAGTTTTAACACGGTGCCCCCCCAAAGGGCTATGTGTACAAAAACATTTGCTGAAATTCGTATTAATATTTGATAAATACTAATGTTCTTTTGCATACACCAATGTTGCTACACAAAATTTGGAGAAATTTTTGTTTTTGAAGTTATACAAAATTTGGAGAATTCATTTTAAATATCAATCATTTAACTTTACCCTTTCTATTTCATCGTATTTGTTTCTTCAGTTTATTTATATATGGGTGAGGTTTGTATAAGGTGTCAGCCTTATACTATTGAAGTAAGGCGCACCTCAAAACCATGAGGAAAGATGCAGTTCCGGTACCAGAAAGCCTTGTGATTGCATTGAAAATCAATTGCCACCCCCAATTGTGAAATTTAAAGTTCCAAAAATAATGACAATCAAGCAGATAGATAACCACTTGAAAATCTTTAAAATGGATGGTCTAGATAATGTGTCAGAAGATGAACTATTTTTAGAACTTGAAATCCCCTTTTCATAACCATGAATTTTGAGGTCGAGATGATCTATTTGAGTGTTTTCTATTGTCAAAAAAAACTTTTCCAATACATTTTTAGGTGCACCTTACTTCTATAGTACTAGGTCAACAGCTCATATATATATATATACAATCATCTTCATGAAAGCCTCTTTTTCCCAACTATTTGGGGTCAGCTACACGAAACATGATCCGTCATTCTACTCTATCAAGGGCCATACCCTCAGTGAGCCATATATATATATATAAATATATATATATATATATAACATGTGTACTTTTTTAAATGCGCTAACCTCACTATGATGAACAGTTCCCAAAAAACAAATTTTAAAAATACACCATAAAAATTTGATTTTTTTAACCAAATGAATTGTCGTCCATTTGATGGGATGATTGAATCTAGGCCTTTTACAAATTCAGCTTTTGCCCAAACTTTATAGCTGACCTCATAAACATTAGATGAATAATTTTAAAAAGCAAAAAATTGATTTTTAGTTGTTAAAGCCCTAGATCTCTATATCCATCAAATGGACGGTCTGGTTTCATTGTTGGAGAGTGACTCATACTGACCTTTCCAAGGGTGCAAATTCAATTTTTTTTCTTTTTGGATTTGATTGTTGGGATGAAGAAAGTGAGAGTGCAAAACTTGGGATCAAAAAAATAACCACGAACATAGTTTTTTAGAAGAGCGGTTTAATTATATTACAATGTAACAATGACAATTATTTGACTCTAATTTTTTAACATACACTCAATTCACTATGATGAACATTTCTAAAAAAACAAAATTTAAAAAAAACACCATAAAAATTGCTTATTTTAACCAAATGAATATAGGCCGTCCATTTGATGGTATATTGGATCTAGGCCTTAGAGGGTTTCATTGTCTGCCAAACTTTTATAAATGACCTCATAGACATTATATGAACATTTTTTTTTTAGGAAAGTTGACTATTTAGATGAACAATTTTAAAAAGCAAAAAGTTGATTTTTAGTTGTTAAAGGCCTAGACCTCTATATCCACCAAATGGATAGCCTGGATTCATAGTTGGAGAGTGACTTATATTGACCTTTCCTTGAGTGCAAATTCATTTTTTTTCTTTTTGGCTTTGATTGTTGGGATGAAGAAAGCAAGATTGCAAAACTTGAGATCAGATAAATTCCACGAACATAGTTTCCTAGAAGAGCAGTTTATATTACAATGTAGCAGTGACATGAAATCTCTCCTATATATCATCATCATCATCGTTAGAGCTTTTCCCCAACTATTTGGGATCCTCCTGTATATCTAAATCTATACATAAATATAAATCAATATATATATATATATATATAGGAATGGATATCTTAGTATAAATCTTTACCTAATTTGGGTTTATTATTTTTGGTATTTTTGAATTTTCTTGCATGAGACAATTTCTTCTTAATTTTCAGTTCCCTTATATAGTTTTTCATTTGTAGGGATTAGAGTTAGTAAAATTCAAAATTGATGTCATGGGAAGGAACCACAGAATTTTTAGATGAAAGAGACCTTCGGTTGGGGCATTGGCCGACAAAGTCAAGAACTTAATGGCTTTTTGGGCCATGAACCCTAGTTTGTTCCAAGGCATCCCTTTCTCTGATTTTTATAGGAATTGGCACATCTTAATCCTTGGGGCAAAGCCAACAATCTCAAGATCCGCTCAGTGGAGGTCACACGATTTAGGCTACATCAAACCCAATTTTGATGGATGCTCTCTTGGGAACCCCGGTCCCTACAAAGTACGCAGCTTTCGTTCATCCAATGGACAGACATTGCAAGCTTTTTCCTGCCACATTGGCCATGCAAACTCAACTCTAGCCGAGGCCAGGGCCCTGTTAGAAGGTTTCCACATTTCTCACACCACCTGGGGTCACAACCTGGAGGTGGAAGGGGACTCTAAGAATGTCATTGCCTTGGCATCAGGTCTCCCCCCTTGCCCACGGTGTCTAGATGATATCTTTGATGAGATATCCCATTTGTCACAAAGCATCTCAATCTCTTGGCACCATGTTTTTCGAGAGGCCAACTCCAAGGCTGACCATCTTGCTAGAGAGGGAGCTTACTCTAATTCCTCGAGGGGGCTGTAGATCTTAGTAGATCCCCTTCTTTTCTCCTTGGATTTATTATTTTGCTTTTGTATCATTTTTTAACCCTTTGGAGATGTATAGGTGCCCTCTAAGAGGGTCCCATTTTGAGTACATTTTATTACCCAGTGATACAATTCTAGTCACCTTTCCTCAAAAAAAATTGATGCCATGGGTATAAATTTCAGGCCTTAATTTTGCTTTCTTTATTTGCTATTTTCAATTTTCTATTATATATTATTTTCTTCCCTTTTTGAAATCTCTCCTCCTTTATATTTATTTTATTCTGAATTTTCATGTCCCCCTTTTCCTTGCCCGTGCTAGTTCAAGAATAGTAGACTACCAGTTTAGACAGTCACTGAAAATAAGTGGTGACAAGCCAAAGAGGAACTACTAGCAAAAGGAAACAAAAAGCACCTTAGAAGCTTTGAGTATTAGCATTTGGCTGTCACAAATAAGAACGCCACCACACCTGCCTTGTGGGTCAACATACACCAAGGGACCTCTTGCAAAGTTCTCCCGCCCTCTTTTCAGATACTGCCATTCAGGACCCTCAAAACAGTGCATGGAACTGCAGAAAAGGACAATCAACACAGCACGGAGATTAAGAGCAAACTGTAAATATTAAATAAGTGCGTGAAAAAAATTCTTCTCTGTGATCACGAAAGATTGCGTCCTATATAAGTAGAAGCCATCAAAAAGGCCAAGATACACTTTGAGTCAGTTACTAAATGATTTTTTGTCTATTATAGCTAGAAAGTAATATTAAAATGACAAAAATGCATGTAGGGGTAATACAAGTTCAGATGAAAATTAGGTGCATATTTATTACCCTTTTAACATAAACTGATACCTATGATTAAGAATGGGGAGTTCATCCACTGAAAACCAATGTTTCCAAGTGAAGTCCTTTGTGGATTAAAAAATGAATCAGGATTTTGAGCATAGTTATCCTTGTTCATTGAAGAGAAAGGGAAAAAACAAAAAAAGAGAGAATATCAAAATAGCTAGAACGACTAAAAGTTCTATAACATACAGTCATACACTGATACCCCTGAATACCTTGTACGAAGCCCATGGAGTGAATCATCATACTCTAAAACAGAAATTTTTGCTTCTTTAAAGGTAAGAATTATGGAATCCCTTTTTCTACGACCATCATCACTGCCAGCAGATAGAATTGCCATTGTCTCCACATTACCATGCAATCTGAAAAATTGTCATGTGAGTCCCAATGACAAATGGATCTGATAAAGAGAAGGGAACATCTAATCATGGTAATTAAATGAGTAAGGAAGAATAGACATGCTCCTCTCTCGATAATTAAGCTCAGACATGATAATCAATCATGAAAGAACACAATGCAGATAGGTTCATATAATTGAAATATTTGACATTGCTATTCTAGAAATATTTTCTCGACTATGCTTTAACAAGTTTTATTTTTTGTGGCATGGAAACCCCAGTCATATCACTAGCCTATAGTCCATAACTCAAGTGCTCATAACTTCTTATTTCTGAGAACGTTAACATTTGTATTAAGAATGACGTGAGTATACAAAAAATGGGCTTCCCGTAAGCTGGGAGCTATGTGCACCAAAAAATGGCTATGGACAAACTAGAATCTTAGTAAAAAAAGCACCAAAGTGTGTGGGAATAGAACAGGAGAACTGGTAGCGCAACAAAGGGGGAAGGGGAAGCTAGAGCCCCTAAAGTGATAATGTACTGAGTCTACAAAAAAATTACTCAGTCGCTAGAGTTAGTTGCACCAGCTTTGGCAAGAGTGTCAGCATCTGAGTTGCTTCGCACTATGGCTCGAAGTGACATTCAAGCCCTTGAATAAGTGAGAAATTTCGTCGAAGACATGTGCCAGGGAGCAAGGGAACGTTGCAAAACCAGAGGCCCAGGAGATTATGTTGCTGGAATATCCTTCGATGATCAAAGTTGGGCTCCAAGAATGGTCAAAGTGTTTGAGGCCTTCGAGGAGTGCAAGGGCTCAGATTTTGAGAGTTTGAGTGGCCGATATGCTTCAGACAAGGAGGCCAGAACAGTGCCTTCATGGTCCCTAAAGAGACCACCGATGCCAACAGGTCCAGGGTTGCCTAGGGAGCAACCATCGAAGTTGAGTTTGACGAGGCCTGGTTCAGGTGGTTTCGACAGAGAGGCATGTGAAATACAAGGATGAATGAGGTTTAGCAATGCCAGCCAATCCAAGTGGAAGGCCAATGGAGGGAATCCTTTGAATCTCTAGTGATTTGACGTCCAAAAGATAACCGTAGTCTTGATCTTTTCAAATAAGGCTGCCGGAGAAGAACTTTCTTCTCGAAAGATCCTGTTGTTTCTCTCTGTTCAGACAGTCCAAAGGAGGGCCGCCATGGAGGCCTTCCACAGAATGGTGCCTGATTTGACCCAAGGTTAGGAATGGAGAAAGGAAAAGAGAAGGGGAAGGGTGAGAGGAGTCACCCATGGCCAGTGGAAAAGTTGGAGAACAGCTCCCTAAAGGTGAAGAGCAACGGGGCAATGAATGAATAAGCGTGCATTGGATTCTCTGATGCCATCACATAACACAACGGTTGGGGATAGGTAGGCCTCTTATTTGGAGCTGGTCTACTTTGAGAGCTTTCTCTGAGAAAGCTATCCAGTTAAAAACTTTGATCTTGGGGGGAGCAAAAGAGGACCGCGCCTTAGCCACAATAGGAGCTGGAGCAGGGGGGAAGGTGGGGGCTTGAAGGAGCTCACAGTAAAACGAGGAGACCAAGAAGGTCCTTGAAGGTGTCGGACACCATATAATACTGTCTTTGCCTTGAGTAGGGAGAAAGGTTGTTTGAAGAAGGGAAGAGAGGTCGAGGAATTCCTAGAACTCCGAGTCTGAGGGTGGTCTCCAAAAGAAGGGGCTCCAAACTCTGGCTGATCCTTGGTTAGGGAAGAGATCAGCTACCGTGGCTTGACAGTTAAGGGCTAAGAGGAAAAGGGAAGGGAAACAGTCATTGAGAGGGGTGTCCCGTCCAGAGGTCATACCAAAACCTAACTTGACTACCTTCCCAAGGATGGAACAAGTATTATCTTTGAAGAGATTAAAATACTAAGAAGGGATCTCTAAACTCCTAAGGATCTGTTGTGAACCCGACAGTTAGGCAACGAGGAGGAGTGTGGCGTATGACCTGTTGCCACAGACAGTTATCTTAGAAAGCTTGGCACCACCACCATTTCCCCAAAAGGGCCGTGTTATTTTTCCTGAGACTACGGACCCTGAGACCACCTTGTCCCAGGAAATCAAGTGGAATTTGTGCTTCCCATCCTTTCCTACCCACAAGAAGTTCCCCATAAGTTGCTCAAGACCGGAGTTGACCATCGTTGGCATTTGGAAGAGCGACATTTGGTAGATGGGGACATTGGAAAGGGAGGCCTTAATCGGAGTCATTCTTTCTGCTGAAGAGAGGAAGCAACACTTCCATGCTGCAAATGTACGATAAAACTTATCGATAATGTGTGCCCACAAACTTTGTTTAGGCTTTACTATACATAGGGGTAGACTGAGATTAGTTGAAGAAAGGCTTTCAGATTGGCATTCCCATTTCTCGGCCAGTTCCTGGGTATCTTGGGGATCAAGGGCCACCCTAATCATCTTGGACTTACCCATATTTACTTTAAAGCATGTAGCCCATTCAAAACACTTGAGAAAAAGAAGAAGGAAGTCAACCTCCTGGTGAGAGACATTGCAGAAGGCAAGGGCGTCGTCTGCGTAATGCAAGTGGGTTATGATTCGACCTTGGGGTCCACTGTTGAAACCATGCAGCAAAGCCTGATTGGAATAAGCAGTTTATGGAGCGACTAAAGACTTCAACCACTATTGCAAAAAGGAAAGGGGAGAGGGGTTCGTCTTGTCTAAGGCCCCTTGAAGAAGGGAAGTAGCCTTTGGCGGACCCGTTGATAAGGACCAAGAAGTGGGAGTTGGATATGCATCCTTGAATCCACTTCCTCCACCAATGTCCAAAACCTGTACAGGCAAAAGTTTCATCAAGAAGGCCCCAATCGACGTGGTCCTAGGACTTCTCCCAATAGAGCTTGATGACCAGTCCAGTGGTTTTAGAGAGATGCCTCATGTGAAGACATCCGTAGGCGATTAAGGCACTATCTAAGATTTGGCAGTCCTTTACAAAGGCACCTTGTTGGGGAGAGATCATGGAACCTAGAACTTCTCTTAGTCGAGAAGCAAGAACCTTGAATAGGATCTTGTAGGAACTATTAATAAGACTGATGGGGTGGAAAATCCTTGCACTCTTCGTCCCTTCAACTTTCGGGACCAGGGCAATAAACGTGCCATTGAGGGCTTTGTGGACGATGTTCCTTTCAAAGAATTCCTTAAAGAAGGCTAGGATGTCATTGCGAAGGAAGCTCCAACAGGAGTTAAAGATGGCGATGGGGAAACCGTCAGAGCCAGGAGCTCAGTCTTCACCTAAGTCATGGATGCTTTGAGAATCTCTCCTTTGGAGAAGGGATGCTCCAACCAGGATACCTTCTCCAAGAGCTCATAATATTGCAAAGAAAATATTTTGTGTGTTAATCATGATATTTTTTGAGTTTGCCATTTATATCTACAACATACTACATTATTTGCATTAGAACAACTATTGTTCAATTTTTTTTTTAAGCCATAAAAAATAAATCAACTAATGTTCAATGTTTTTATTTTATTTTTAACTATCGAACAATTTCACCAAAAAAAAAATGTAAATAAACAATCGTAATGCCCAGTTTCTTGACTAATGATCCAAATGAATTATCAATATCAATTTGCCAATTTACCTGCCTACTTTTTGTCCCTATTCGAGGCATTAAATGGGTATAAACCAACATAGATGTGAATGAAATTTATAATTACCCAGTGGTCCAAAAAACGCCAGGCGGGCCCTAGGCGGCCGGGGTTCTAAGCCGCCCAGCACATAGGCGGGCAACTAGGTGGTCACCCGAGTTGCCTAGGTTCAAAAAGGGGCAAATGGTGTCCAATAACCCGATTTCAGGGTACAGATTTTGTATAAAAAAATGCATATTCGATCCAAACAAAAAAACACCTAAAATACCCAATCCGATGGGTATTTTTTCAACTGGTGGGCGTAGTCCCTTGGGCGCTCACCTAGGTGGGTACCAGGCGGCCACATAGGGGCCCCAGGCAGGCACCCAAGCACAGCCAGCCTAGTTGGTCCACCCAGGCCACCCAATCCCGCCTGGGCGGACCGCTTTTTTAATCAATATAATTACCTTCAAATCCATATATGAATATAATAACTGATTAAGCTAAGAGTCCAGAATATGAATCAAATCATAGGATGAAAGGGTCTAATTTGTGTGGAATAACTTTAGCCTCATCAAAGTAACAAAAATAGCCTTATAATCCACACCATAATCTTCTCTCAAATTCAAAACCCTGAACAAGCATTCACATATTCTTTAAGTTACTACCATACACAGCAAAAAGACAAAGTTGCAATTACAAATTCCTCTTAATCGCAGGAAAATTTTATAATCTCCGAGAAAAATAAAACCACAAAAGGCATTACACGTTACAACCAAATCGTCCTTCCCATTTAAAACTCCCCAAAAAATTCACAAAAAATTAAGAATAAATGGATGAGAATTCCGTAGTCAAACCATAGAAATGGAAATTGTGAGTGAACCTGTAATGGCAAACAAGTTCCAGCCAGGCACCAGAGACTCCAGCCACTACACCTCCACCCTTAGACCCAGACGAAGCACCAGAATGCCTTGATGCCTTAGAATCCTCCTCCTGGACCCTAATTACATATACCTCAAGCACATTGGCAGCAGAGATCACGAGGTTGGGGATTGGCCCAATTCTAGCTTTAACAGGAGGCTGGTCCCATTCCGAATCAGGATCATCATTCTGAATTGCAGGCACACTCGCTGCAAAATCTGAGAAAGAATGTGTTATATAGCCAGATGCACAGTTCTCCACAGCAGTGGCCCAGTGCATAAGCTTAAAGGCCGAGAAGCTCATATTTACAATGCTCTGGTTGGACAGAAGAAGAAAAAGAGAAACTAAGGAGAATGGATATCTGAAAACCCTAGGAGAACAACAACTCACTGAAACCTGCAGAAAAGACCAGGGGAATGAGAATGGCTTAAACCTCGAGAAAAACCCTAGAATGAGAGAGATGAATGAGAGCGTGATGAAACGCTAGTAGAAAGAAAACACGGGAAATCCTAACCTAAGAGATTTCAACCCTAAGTTGACATTCAAGGAAAAAAAGGAGATTGAAACCCTAAGTTGCAGAAGGGAGGAGGTAATGGAGTTTGCTTAAACCCTCAGGCCAGGCGGGAGAAAGAAAAGCCAATCGACTGTACACTATGATCCTTATGTGAGGAAAATATTGTGATCATGAGTTTATCACCATCCATTTAATGGCTTGGAAGGTGATAAAGTGACATTTGTTTTTCTGCTTTGGATTATCAACATGTTTTATGCTACCGCACTTCTACTAACACCGTTCAATCACTTAACTTACATAAGGCGGTTACACTCCATTATCACCGTTCAATCCCATATATATGATGATTGTCTCCATGGTTATGATTTTCTCAATTCATGTGGGTCATAGCATGTGGGTGATTGAAGGGCAACTTCACTTACAGTAGTAAGGCAACTACACTTTCCACATTTATTTTAGTTCGATAGTGCATATTTGGCACAATTTTATGATACATTAAAGTAAAATCCATAGTATCTAACTAAAATGTACGATTTAAATTTTTTAATAATATAACTTCCCTTGCTTAAAAATGAGATGAAAGTATGAAATTGACTAGTATTTAGAGGCATAATATATTTTGTGGTCCATACCAATAAACCTATTCTGATGACACTCATGATCATAGATTTTCATTAAGCATTGTTTCTAGTGTACTTTTAGACAGTGAAAACCCTTTTGCCAGCCTCGTTTGGGAGGCCCTACTGAAAATGTCCTAGAGTTTCGTCGGAATGGCCACCATGAATGCTAATTTTGTGAGGGAACTCTAAAATCAACCGATTCCCCATTTTTTTTATTTTTCTCCTATACCTTGCCGGGTAGAGTTGGGTCAAGACCTATACTCGATCTAACATAGTGAGTCAGGTCCATGTCCAATGACCTATATGCGACAAGTGTCTTAGTTAGGTCTTGCCTCAGCTAGGATCTAGTCGAGTCAGGTCAAGAACCGACCAACCCACTACACCCTAGGAGCATATGTTGAGTAGGATACAGTTTCCTTTTCAAGAACCCAATAATGTACCCTTGCACTTAGGGAAAAAAAAATTATTTGATATGAAATGTTGTGAAACCACTTTGATTCGCCAGATCAACCATTTTTTTTGCAAGGAAAAAAGAGAGAATTCAGGTTCTTATGATCTGGCTCCCAATGAGGTTTGTGTGCACTTTTGGGGTGAGAATTTTTTGGGCTCCTTTAGTTTGTGAATTTAAATCTTTTTTTTTATTTTTGTTTTTGAGGTTGTTCATTGAGATGAATGAAGAGATTTACAAGATACGGGGTCCAAGGATGTTAGTTTTGAATCAGCGAAAAAGGGGCAGTAATATAGTAAGTTGACAAACGCATTTGGAAAATTTTGAAGAACTCGAGACATTTTTGTTTGCAGGCACGAACCATCATTCCATGACAATATTAGCTCTTTACTAATGAAAATTAGTATGAACCTAAGTTCTACAATCAAATTTATTCTCGAGATACATGGAACAAAAAGTTGCATACCTATACTATTTGTATAAATGCACAAGTACAATATGATCTAGAGCACTAGAGTGACCTTCTTGAAAAGAAAAATATAGCATAATGAATTCAGCTAGCTAGAAACTGTGTCAACAAAATTGGTTCGGAGAGTGAGAGAGTGTGTGCCATTTTGCAGCAGATAGTTGATCACCCCTTAGTCATTGTAGCTGAAGGATGAGATGTAACTAGGGCTGCCAATGGTCTGGGCTGGGCAGCAAAAGCTGGTCACTCTAGGGCCTAATTCGGCCCGACCACAGGCCTGGTTTTCCAACTCTAACTTTTGGGCCGGGACAAATAGTTTCGGGCTCCTCCGGACCCGGGGCACCCATCCCTTGTTGTAACTCTTTGTTTCTCAACTTGCCCGTTATATAATTGTCCATCAGTTCTACATTTTCATGTACTAGATACCCTTGAATCCTAACGAAAATGTTGCAGGTGTCTTGACTAGCCTCATCATCGTTGTGAGTGGCTCTGACCAACAATTTCACTATGCTCAGTGCTCACATCAATGCAATCCTTGGCTAACAACATTACCCAACTCGGTTAACGACTTGGGATTTGGTCAGAGACTTTGAACGTAGCAAAAAAAAGCGAGCTCTGAGTGAAGGTTTTCTCTACGCCGATGCGAGTGTGCATAGTATAAAGTACGTCTTAAACACCTTTATACACATATGTCCACATCATATGCTTCACGTACCATATCTTCCCTTGGTTCGTATAACACAATAGAATAAGGTATTCTTATATTTAAGCTTAACTCGCGCTTTTAATTTTGTAATACGAGACAAAAAACCCATTATTTCTTTTTATGTAATAATATATAGTTTCACTTTCTAATGATTATGATTTGAAAATATATTATTTTATAATAACTCTGGATATTTTTGATACAAAAATATAACAAATAAATCTGGCCAATGAGTCTTTTTTGGGTGTGGTTTGTATAAAGTTGAAACCCTAAACAATAAAAATAAGGCGCACCTGTCAAATAGCAACAAAATATTGTTTTAGCACTAGAATTCTTTGCGATGACCTGAAAATTAACTTTTATATCCATTTATAGAATTTAAAATATTCAAAATAGCGTAGATCAATCGGATATATAAACACTTTAAAATCTTAAAAATTGATGGTCCAAAAATACATTACATGATGCATTATTTCTAATATTTGAAATCCATTTTTTTTCTAATATTCACACATCTTGAGCTCCAGATGATTAATTTAAAGATGTTTTGGCATGGAAACAACCTCTTCTAGTAAATTTTTTAGATGCGCCTCAATTTGGTTGTTTAGGGCGTCACCCTTACATAAACTTTTTTCCTGTTTTTTTGCCTTAAAAAACAAGTGTACATACTATATTTTGTTCATAATAATATTTTTTCCTTCTCAAACATTTTTCTTTTTTCAATGTGCATTATTGGATCTGCCGTCCATTAGCCGCCCTCTTGTCATTCTAGGAACTCTAATCTAGAGATGTGAGGCTCGAGAGCCCATGTAATCACTCCAGTACATGACCTAGAGGTTATCATACTTGCTATTTTATTCAAGGAAAATGTCCTGGGTGTGGCCGCACCAAAACTATGGAGGCTCACGTCATTCACCTATGGCATGGCATCCACCAGGTGAGGATACAAAGAACCTAAATCCATATAGTACCCTTTAAGAATGATATCTCGAAAAAAGAATTTGAAGCTCTAAAAATGATCCATCTTCACAGTCATCCAGAGCTTTTATTTTAATATGTGGCATATCAAACAAGATGATTGTGTATAAATGCTTCGATCAAAGCTTTTAGAGTTTCAATCACGCATTACGAGTTGCAGGGCCCAATAGCCCCAACGAAGCGCATAATGTGTTCGAAGTTTTGGATTTTCTTCCAAGACTTCATAATTTTGGTGGGATTTGATTGTTTTAGGATGCAAATGGACTTTGGTATGGTGGTTTGCAAATTTTTTCTTCGTAAAATATGTTTTGTGGAATATTTGGTGAATATTTAATGGTTGGATTATGGTTCGTGTATGGACTATGGTTCATTGTGTCCTATAGTGTATTGGGATAATGAGCTCCAAGGTTTTAGAATTAAAAAATTAAATAAAATTTTAAGGGGTTATCTACAAGAAGAAATCCTATGGTAAGTGGGTTCATATTAGATAAAGAATATAGAAGTCCAATAAAATTGCGATTCTTGATTATATTGATTAGGTTTGGATATGTATGTCATATCTATGTGATCCCTACCTAGCATGAGCTTCACAGCATTGTATATGGAATGGGAGAGAAAGAACTTGAGTGCCCTATTTTGTGTCACCAAATGGGAAAGGTAGCTTCCTCTAGATAGATGGACATAGGTCTACTGCATTGAAAGAGCGAGAAGTTGGTTTCTTGAAGAGAAACAATTCACATGGAGATTTTGGCTGGTATCCCTTTTTAATAAGAAAAGTCTTGGTTGCTCTCAAGATTTTCTTCATGAATAATAGTTTAACAATGAAATAAGGATGGAAGGTTAGTGGGTGGTGTCTAAAAATCTACAATAAATCTGTTTTGTATAGTGGATTTTCAGTTTGTCATGCATGTGGGTGTACCCCTTTTAGCGTAAATCACATAAATCTTTGTGTAATTGTGGGGTGTGTATGTGTTTTTATGCATTATTTTTTGTATTGTGGTTTGTACTCTCTCTGATTTTATTTGTAGTTGTTAATACATGATCCCCACGGGATCTGACTTTTGGTATTCCTATTTCCACATATAATACCTTTATTAAATCCCAACAAAAACTTATTGTAGAAATGATTTATTTGAACCAATAAATTATCCACCAATTATGTCATGCCTAAGTCTTTCTCCTAATTGAAAAGAGATTGTATACTATGAGACTACTTACATTTGGTGTAAGGAGGTCATAATTATTCTAGCCACTAGGTGCAAAATTTGACATCTTTGGTTATTTCATAAAGTTTGGAAATTTTTCCTTTGGACTTTAATCCCTGTTAATCACATAATCTCACTTGCATGATTCCAAAACCAACATCCATTGGTTATCCCAACATTCCAGTACCAAATCTAAATGGTCTTATTATACATTTTTCCAATTGCAAAACCATCGCTCCATCATCTAACTTAGGTATAATGATGAAGCAAACCAAGGTTCAACAAAGGAAAAAAAACAAAAAACCCTTTTTCTTTCTATAAAAAATTGGATGTTATATATATATCTCATGTTCATTGTTTATTGACTATACTAATAAGTAAAAATAGCACCGACACTATAAAGTCTGGGAAAAATATACAAAGAGACCATTTGCTTTTGATGCAAGGAGGTCACAATCACTTTTATTCGTCGGATTTCAAATCAGATGGCTATAAGTATATCATTGAATAAGTTTAACATTAAAAACAAAAAATTCGAACTTTGTGATATAATTCAAGTTGTCCAATTTGAAAACAGATGGCTTGAGGTATTTGTGACCTCCTTGTAACAAAGTTAAAACAGTCTATCCCTAAAGTCCGTTACATCCCATATTATTGCTTGTTAAACCGAAACATTTAAGAAAATATTGGGTCTTCACAAGCGTCATGGTGCCCATTAATGCTTGATCGATGAGATCGTTATCTGCTGCTTGGAATGTCATATTGGCTACGTTTGTTTGAACTCTTAACGCAACTATGGACATTCGAAACAAATGAATTAATGTGTTTGTAAGTTGGAAACAAAGGAATTAGGGTTCGTTTCAATCTTAGGGTAAATAAAACGTTGTTTTGGATCATAACATGGTTATGCAAACTCTGGTTATTGAGAAATGACGGTTTGGATAGCTTATAGATAATACCCAGATTATGCAAAATTCCTCGTTTAGGTCATCTATTTGAGTAACATGGGTTTACACTATTTGGGACATATTTGGTAAATATGAAACGTTTTCATGCAAAATATTTTCATCTGAATATTACATTACACATATTTGGTATGCAAAAATACATAAAAAGGATTGGAAAAATATCTCGATACCCCATATTTTTAGGTTTTCATCTCACAATAGACCCAAGGTTTTTAAATATATATTGAGGCATAAAAATTGTAGATTTTATTTCTTCTAACCCTCTGAACTACTTTAAACTTGTTTTTTTAGGACAAACAAATCTAAAAAGACTTGTCTTTTATAAAAGTCATCCATCCAAAGTTATCTTTCTTTCTCTCTCCCCGTACCCCTTCTCTCTATATTCGTCTTCTCCATCTCTAACCCCTCGCCCTCTCTCTCCTCCCGCTCTCTATTCATGTTTCACATCTCTCTCCCCTCACTCACTCTCCTCCCAAATACATGTAAGTATATGGAGAGAAAATAGGTGTTTGGATAACACATAAAGAGATAGAGGTGTTTGGTAGTGAAAGGCTATCGGGAGGAGAGAGAGAGGCGTTTAGTGGTGAGAGGTTACCAGGAGATATGTTTATGTGGTCTTTAAAAGCCTTATGAGAGTTTGTATGAGTATTTTATATGGTGAAACATAAACTCAGTGGGAGTGTGGTCATTTTGTGAACCATACTAGGCAAATGTTATTTGCTAATAGCCGGACTAAGCTCGACGAGCTAAGCCCGTTGAGGTTTGGAAAAACTCAAGATACTTGGGAATAAGGATTTACTGAGAAGGGTTTAGTAAGTTGTCCCTTAATGAGGTTGGAGTATACACAGAAGATAACCAAGGGACTGTGATGAATATCCTTTAGAGACAAGGCTAAAACCTCATCGTTATATCATCACACGACATGTACATAGATAATCATTTTGAGATTCACCAATGAGAGTGATGCGTGTACATGTATGAGATTACCCCTATACACTATAGAGTCATGGTTGCATCATGGTCTGGAAGACTATGACTTTTTTGTCTATAGGGGAGAGCTTGAAATCTATATGCTGGGATTGTGTCATCTACTCTATTGGTTGACTTTGGTGGTCAAATCATGAGCCCCTGCAATAATAGATTGTGGGTCATGGGAACTGCTGGGTCAGTTTGAAAAAGCTCGACCGATCGTGATTCGTAGTTGAAGGTGAAGTGCTCCCATGTATTGATAATTTCCTATATCTAATGGATCTGATTTCCATCAATTAATTCATTTTAATTAATTTTATGTTATGTGATCTTTAGAATGTTTATTTGAATTTTTGTAAATCTTATGATATTTTTATTTTTGTCATTTGGACTTATAAATGAAGAGAAATTATTTTTTCAATGTTTTAAATAAAATATATGATTAAAAAATCCTAAATATGGAATAAAATATTTTCTAAAAATATATGGGACCTCCATAAAATATGGCGGCCCAAAATTTAAATACATGTGAATCAGGTGGGACCCGCAAGTGGCCACCAAAAGGGTGGCACGCCCTACCCATTCACGTATTCTTATTGGGAATAATTTTTATCCCTTGTTGGCTTATCTTTTGGGTATAGTCATGATAAAGTTGAATATTTGAGATATTTATTAAATATTTTTTAATCAAGATTAGTTGATCCAATAATTAAGGGTTAGATATATTAAAATATAAGCTTTATTTATTTAATGGCAATCTTAATTTAATAATTAATAATTTGATATATTAAAGTATAAGCTTTCTTTATTTAATGGGAATAGATTTGAAAAATGGAGGATAAGCTCTAGCTCATCTTTTTTAATCTTGATGGTAAATCAAATATATGGATGACTCAAATCTCACCCAACAAGTCTCCTTAGATCGACTGTTGAGATTTGACCCTACAAATTGAAAAAAAATCTATGGCATAGAAAATCTATAAAATGATGTCTTCACATGAAATATGTATTCTCTTATCTCTCTTTAACAATTCTCTCCTTGCACCCAAAATTAGCTCTCTTCCAAAGAGGAGGCACGCCCAAATTTTATTTTTCTCTCTCCAAGTTGCACCATATTTTGGACACACCACCTCTATTTTCTGTGGGGGGTGGAACTCTTTGCTGGTGGAACTCTTTGCTAGTAGATCTCACCATATCTCTTCATATTCATCTTTCATCTCTCTAAAATCAAGCAAAGAGGCTTGATCAAAATTAAGTCATTGAGTGAATTTTTGCTATAATAGGGAAATCAACATACCGATCATAGATCTTGAGCACCATCGGAAGGAGGAGACTCGGGATGGAGTGTACTAAACCCAATTGAGGTAATCTCCGACAATTTTACATTTTTAAATATTTACTTCTCTTCCTATAAAATAACAAAGTATAGTTTTGTTTCTTTAATAAATAATTGTATTTGAAGATATAGCAATTGAGAACCGATATTATTTTTATTTTATTTATTTCAAGAGTGATTTGATTATAATTGGACATTGTCCGTGATCTTACCAGTTTAGGGGTAAATGTTTTTTAAAATATATATATACATTGTGCTTTATCATAAAGTCATTTCAGGAGAGAGATGTGTTTGGATAAACACCGGAAGAGAGAGATATGTTTGTTGATAAACACGGGAGCAGAGAGATACTTCGTGGTGAAAGGTTACCATAAGGAGAGAGAGATAATGTATAACGTGTAGTAAGAGAGAACAAGAGAAAAGTTTGGGGTATATAAATGATAGGGTTTAGAAAGAGTATGTCTTTCTTACATTTGTTTAGGTTAAAAATAGGTTTAAAGTGGCAAGGGGGTTAGAAGAAATTTTTTGAAACATTGGGTTTACTAGTAAATAAAATCTAAAAATAAGGGATATGAAGATATTTTTCCAAAAGAATTTCCTATTATAAAAATTTTTACTAAAATTTTAGAGAGATAAACTATATCAAATTTTAGATAGAGAAACTACCTAAATTTTTTTAAAGAGAGACATTATCTCAACATTTTTAGAGAAAAAATTATCTTAAACTTTAAATTTGATATAGTCTCTAAATATTTTGAGATAGTTTATCCCTCTAAAAATTTGAAATTTCAGATAGTTGAAAATTTATCTTTCTAAAAATTTCGAGATAATTTATAGGAAAAATTACAAATAAACCCGAAGACCACACTTTCTATGCAACTTATCCCCAACCTAACTTTTTATCTCACTGGTTTTTTCCAAAACAAACTTTCTATGTAAACCTTAGGGAAAAAGTTCATTTTTTTAGACAGAAATACCCTTCTCATAAAAAAAAATCATTTTGGCCAGATTTAACTTTGACTTTTGGACCCCAGTAGCACATAGTCGGAGCGCACCATCATATTGCCGAAGCTCATAAGTGTCGGACCGCCCTAAGACAACTACCGGACCAAAATTTCGTACTGTCGGACCGCCCTTTACATAGTGTCGTAACGTGGAATCCAGTAACATCTATTGCTAGACTGGTCTTTGCAACTTTCAGACCGCACTTTACACAATGCCAAAGCCCATTTTTTGATGGGATAGAGGAGAGAGAGGCGTGGTAAGGTAAAAGTAAGGGAGGGTAAAAAATTAGGTTGGAGCTAAGTGTCATAGAAAGTGTAGTCTCTAGGTTTTTTGTAATTTTCCCTAATTTCTATCTCAAATTTTTTTCAGGTAGTTTCTCTTTTTAAAATTTGATATAGTTTCTCTTACTAAACTTTAAAATGCTTTCCCTCTCTAAAACTTAAAATTTAAGAATTTTTCTCTAAAAATTTTGAGATAGTTTCCCTCTAAATTTTTTAAAGTAATTTCTCTCTCTAAAACTTGATATAGTTTCACTCTCTAAAGTTTTAATATACTTTATCTCTAAAACTTGAAATTTGATATAATTTATCTCTCTAAACTTTTTGGGATAGTTCTCTCTCTAAAAAGTCTCAGGTTGTTTTTCTCTTTATCTAAACCTTAAGGGAAAAAGTTCATTTTTTTAGAAGGAAATACCCTTCTCATACAAAAAAATCATTTTGGCCAGATTTAACGTTGACTTTTAGACCCTAGTAGCACATTGTCGGAGCGCACCATCACATTGCCGAAGCTCATAAGTGCCGGACCGCCCTAAGACAACTACCGGACCAAAACTGAGTATTGTCGGACCGCCCTTTACATAGTATCGGAACGTGGAATCCAGTAACATCTATTGCCAGACTGCTCTTTATAACTGTCGAACCGCACTTTACGCAATGCCAAAGCCCATTTTTTGGTGGGATAGAGGAGAGAGAGGCGTGGTAAAGTAAAAGTAAGGGAGGGTAAAAAATTAGGTTGGAGCTAAGTGTCAGAGAAAGTGTAGTCTTGAGGTTTTTTGTAATTTTCCCTAATTTCTATCTCAAATTTTTTTCAGGTAGTTTCTCTTTTTAAAATGTGATATAGTTTCTCTTACTAAACTTTAAAATACTTTCCCTCTCTAAAACTTAAAATTTAAGAATTTTTCTTTAAAAATTATGAGATAGTTTCCCTCTAAATTTTTTAAAGTAATTTCTCTCTCTAAAACTTGATATAGTTTCACTCTCTAAATTTTTAATATACTTTATCTCTAAAACTTAAAATTTGATATAATTTATCTCTCTAAATTTTTTGGGATAGTTCTCTCTCTAAAAAGTCTCAAGTTGTTTTTCTCTCTAAAACTTAAAATTTGATATAATTTATCTCTCTAAAAGTTTTAATATAGTTTCTCCCTAAAAACAAATTAGGTGATTTCTCTCTCTAAAATTTGATATAGTTTCTATCTCTAAATTTTATTAGATACTCTCTCTCTCTCTCTCTCTCTCTCTCTCTCTTTCTCTCTCTCTCTTTCTAAAGCTTACAGTTTGAGATAAATTTATTGTAAAATTTTTGAGATATTTTATCTCTCTAAAATTAGGTATTTTTTTCTCTAAAATTTTAAGATATTTTCTCTCCTTAGAACTTGAAATTTAAGATAGTTTGTGTCTCTAAAAGTATTGAGATAGTTTCACTCCCTAAAATATTTTATATAGTCTCTCTCTAAAGTTTGATATAGTTTGTCTCTAAAATTTTAAGATACTTTCTCTTTTTAAAACTTAAAATTTTGAGATAGTTTATCTCACTAAAATTTTTGAGATATTTCTCTCTCTAATTTTTTTTAAGAAGTTTCTTTCTCGAAAATTTGATATAGTTTAACTGTCTAAAATTTTACAATACTTTTACTTAAAATTTTGAAATTTGAGACAGTTTCTCTCTCTAAAACTTGAAATTTGAGTTATTTTCTCTCTCTATTTTTTTTATGTAATTTCTCTATCTAAAATATGATATAGTTTCTCTTTCTAAAATATGATATAGTTTCTCTCTCTAAAATTTAAGATCTGTTTTCTCTCTAAAACTTGAAATTTAAAATAGTTTCTCTCTAAAATTTTAATATTTGTTTTCTCTCTAAAACTTGAAATTTAAGATAGCTTCTCTTTAAAATTTAACATAGTCTCTCTCTCTAAAACTTGAAATTTAAGATAGCTTCTCTTTAAAATTTAACATAGTCTCTCTCTCTAAAATTTGATATAGCTTCATTCTCTTAAATTTTGAGATATTTCTCCCTCTAAAATTTTGAGATAATTTTTTTCTCTAAAAATTTTCAAATAATTTCTTTCTCTAGAATTTGATTAATTGCTCTCTTAAGTTTTAAGATACTTTCTCTCTCTAAAAATTCAAATTTGATATGGTTCTGCTTTCTAAAATTCTTGAGATAGTTTATCTCTAAAAAATTCAGGTAGTTTCTCTATCTAGAATTTGATATATTTTGTCTCTCTAAAATTTTAAAATACTTATGCATCTAAAATTTATAATTTGACATAATTTTTCTCTCTAAAATTTATGTGAAAGGTTCTCTCTCTAAATTTTTAAGTAATTTCTCTCTCTAAAATGTGATATGATTTTTTTCTCTAAACTTTTAATGCACTTTCTCTATCTAAAACTGGACATTGGATATATTTTTTCTCTCGAAAACTTGAAATTTGATATAGTTTATCTCTAAAAAATTTGATATAGTTTATCTGTTTAATGATATAATTCTCTTTTAAAATTTTTAAGATACTTTCTCTATCTAAACCTTAAAATTTGAGGTGGTTTCTCTCCCTAATTTGTGTGGATGTTTAGGCATAATTAATTGTATTTAATAGAGTGAGCAGCTCTGGTATGTGAAAATAGTATAATCATGTGCTGTATTCCTTCTTTTATGCTTATACAAAACAATGTTTTGGATAACTCAATTTTTTTCTTGGTTTTGTACACCCATGTTTTGGCCCTCTTTTTTGGTTACATAAAACATAATTATGTATCCAAAAAGTTGCCAAACATATTTTTGTATGGGATAACATGGTTATATAAAACCATGTTTTGTCGACCCTAGGATCCAAACGACCCTTTAATGTGTTTGTGAGTTGGGAAATGTTTATATGTACGAACGATACTGAAGGAGTAAGATGCATCTAAAAAATCCAATAAAAAAAAGGTTGTTCCGATATAAAAAACCCTATAATTGATCATTTCGACATCGAGATGTATGGATGTGAAGGAAAAAATAGATTTAAGTCATAAAAATAGTGCATCTTGTAACATATTGTTTAGACTATCTATTTTCGAGATTTTTCAATACTTATAGATCTGCATGATATGCATATTTTTTGGAGTTTCGAATTTCGTAATTAGAGGTAAATATATATTTTTTAGCCATCATAAGAGTTTTTGGCACCAGAATGACCTTTTTAGGTGAATTTTTTATGCGCATTTTACTTCTGTTTTTTAATAGCTCATTGGAGATAGGGTTCCCTACTAAAACTCAATACATCATGTTGTGACGAACCACCCTGACCAACTAGGCTTGAGCCCATTCCTATATGCAGTACAAGGGTGACCGTACTCATTATAATTTATTTTGAATGCGCATTGACAGTGTACTGAGCCAAAGAAGTTATGGCTATTGACATTCGGTTCATCGAAAATCTCTCTAGAAAGCAATTTATGCCAACCAAACCAATTTCTTACATTTGGTTTGTGGGAAATCTCCCTCCCAGAAATCTCAACAAGGGCACGTCATTAAACAAAAAACGAAAAATTGTTTCTATTTACCACCAAGCTATTTTTTATTAACAAAATGACACTGAGCTCGTATTAAGAAGTGTTTTCCTCGACTTGCTGCATCAAAAACTAAATCGCACGAGGTAGAGGTATAAAGTCGATATCTCTAAAATTTCCTTCCTAATAAAGATTTCCAGTGAACCAAACAACCCCAAAATAATCAATCCACTTTAGCCTTAAGACCATGAAAATGGACACTCAAGAAAAGTGCACGAAATTCAATTTGAGCCAGCGTTTTAAAAAACGTCGAGTCGAACCGGACTCGTCCGGTTCGACTCGGAATTCGCGAAAAGGGACCGAATCGGTTGAAAAATCGGAAATAGTCCGGTTCTAGAGAGAACCGGACGATTCCGCACAGTGACTCGCTGATTCACTGTACGAAATTGGCGAGTCCGGACAGTGAATCGGTGAGTCCGTACGGTTTTTTTTTTTTTTTTGTTGTAATCCATGATAGATTTTTTTGTAATATTTGATCGATTTTTTTGCAATCCATGATCGAATTGTTTTGTTTTTTTGTAATCCATGATCGAATTTTTGGTTTTTGTTAACCCATAATAGAATTTTTGTAATCCATGATCGAAATAGTTTGTTTCTTTTCTTGTAATCCATGATCGCTTATTTGTTTTTTTTTTTTTT